>JAQFZJ010000269.1:0-38800 GCA_034695645.1 Folsomia fimetaria | reverse complement strand
TAATTTGGTGGGATTATTCTGTCGCATGTTACAATAACTTATCGCGTGGCATTTTAAGCTTGCAACACCCTCTGTATTAACTACGAGGGAAGAGGTGGAAAGTTAATTGAAATATTAAATGCGCACCATGCACTTCACAATCTCTTTATTATTAACTCTCTCTCTCGGTTGGTGGATTATATAAAGTAAAGTGAAATTAGAGAGGTGCTATTAGATACTTACTTACGAGTAGTTGTAGTACTTGCTTTTGCTTGCTTATTACACCATAAAGTAGGGATAAGGCAATTTCAACTTGTATGTATGTGTTGTGTATGAGTTGATTAGTTTGCCGTAGGAGGAAATTTGATTATGGCAAATAGTGAAGTGAGTTAGTTCTTTCAGGTGGAAAGCTGTACTTTCCAATAAACATCCATCCACCCATTTTGACTTGATTTGACTTGGCTTGCTGGGCAGATCTGGCTCGTTTACTTATTTACTTACACATTCTGAACTTAGGACGAGATAATTGTAATGACTGTTTTTACTAGGGCATGCTATGTATATATTTGTAGTAACTAGATTGGTTGGTTGCGTAATTAAAATGAAATGAAATACTATTCATTCCGCAATAAACGCTTGACTTGGAATTGGCACAGATTGTATATTTTAATCACTTTCTATATAGTAGTGTTATTAACTATTTTATTTATTTATTTTATTATACCTCTCATGCAGGCAAGTCATAATAATAAATAATAGCTCTATAAAACAATTATTGTTGGTTGAGGTGCTCTTATTTAGCGTCAATAACGAAACGATTGAATTGAATTGCAGTTTGTTTCACTTTTTGAATCAACCAACCAAATATGTTGGTTTGTTGAATAGTAGTGCATGCGTTATTATGCCTTCATGTCAAAACCATGTCCGTCAAGGTGTCTCCTTTTGAAAAGTTGGACACAATGCAACAACATCAACCACGAAGTGAACAAGTCGGTGGTGGTTTGGTTTGCGTGGGACGTAGGAGAAAGTTGTAGTAAGTGCAATGTTTTCATGCCTTGTAAATACACTTCTTCGTTTTCGGCCCTTTACAACCACTGACTTGACTGACTGACTGACGGTGAGAAGAAGGGGTTTGTTTGTACACTACACGAATCATTCTCTCACTCTTCTTCTGTTCTGTTCACATTTGTCATTGAGGCAGACAGACAGACACACAACACATGTGTGAACTGAACACCTGTAGCGTTGTTTGTTTGTTACCTCACTACCACTACCACTACCACCAAGACCACAACCAAACCAAACCAACCACAAACCAAACCCACCCATCTTATCTTAACTTTACTTTCACCAGCCAACACACACACCTATCTTCCTGGACAATAGCTTTCTCTCCCTCTCACCAACCAACACACAAATTTAATTGATGGGGAGACTACATTTATCAAGCTCGTCAAAGGACGAGACAATCACAACAATGCCTTTCATTCTCCTGCCCGTGGGGCTGGGAGACCTATGTTATGTTCACCTATATGAGTTAGAGAGGAACTACATGTATAATATCTGGTCTTCTGAACTTCATGCACATTTTATGTAGATAGTCGCAATTTCATCACAAAGATATCTTTTTTTGACACTATGTATTCATTGCTCCATTCTGCATTAAAATGATGCACGATCCATCTCATCCATTTATTCGTGCATGTATAAGTAAAAGGAAGGAACAGCTTGTCTCGGAATGAAATGTTCTGTCTACAAGAAGAAGAAGAAGAATACTTATTTCCTCTTTTCACTACTGAATTCAACTGACACTAGATTTTCATTGTATCTTATCTTATCCTTATCATGGTGTTTTTGCAATGTTAAAGAAAGAAGGAAATATTATATTGATCATGTAAAATAAAATATCCGAATTTGTCTGTGTGGATATTTTTGGCAGAAATAAGTGCAAAAATGGGTAAAGAAGAAGAATTTGGTATATATCTATCAATGATGATGATCCTACTACTTTCTATCTATATTATTATTATGGTATTTTTGTTCTGTCTTTTTTTTCGTCTCTTTTTTTTATTTGTGAGAGAAAGTCGGAGAGTGAAAGCAGAAGAGCAAAGCAAAGCAATGGATGGACTCACTCTGACATTATTATCGAGAGAGATAAAACATGGAGGAGTGCATTAAGGAAACAGACATCGACTCTCTCATTTCGATCTACAAGGAAAAGGAAGTGCCTTAAAATATGTCAAAAATTGAGGCACAAGCCATGAAAACTCCTCCATCCCATTCTTTCCTTCCTTTCCTTCTACTTCTTCTTGCCTGTAAGTATTTGTCGGCAATAAATTTACGAGTGAGATAAAACACGAATGAACAGAGGAGGACACACACACATGTGATATAAGAATGAGAAGAAGGAGGAATTGGTGATACTACTGGATTGCATTGCATTACCTATTGCACATCCAAAGAGAGACAGAGAACAGAAAGAAATAGGAGAGCACCATCTGTAAAAGATGGGAACAAGCGTCGAAGAAAAGGGAATACCATAATATTTCTGAATTTAAAACATTTCTAAATTTCCATCATGTTCATTCAGACAGGTTATGGATTGTTCTGTTTTGAAAGTGCGAATAATATGTGAGCGAGTGAGTATCGAATCACATCATATCATATCATATCTTGATACCATGAAGAATAGAGAATGCGAGATGGACATTTATTGAAATGAATGAGTCTGGATTTAGTGGATAATGTGATTTCTGCACGGAAGAAGAAGAAGAACGCGGATCGAGATAAAGATAAAGGATGATGTCGATGTCACTACAAGAGAAGAAGAGGAGGATGAACAACGACGTGATTGATTGAGGTAGAGTCCGAAATTAGGGAATTTGGCAAAAGTAGAAGTAGTAGTACTTACTTCTCTTTCTTCGTTTTAGGTATTGTTTGACACACAGAGAAAATGATGGACGGATTAAATAATAAAATTTTGTGAGTGACATTGTCCACTTTTTGTGATGGAGAGGAAGCTATAAGATTTGATTTGATTTGAATCCAGATCAATTCACTTCACAATTTAGACAAGTGAATTTATAAGGGAAGAAAATAGAAAAAGATTTATTATTATAAAAATGCATACTTACCTGCAATGAAGATGAGGAGGCAAATCGTGGCAAGGGTGGTGATTTGGAGATTTGGCATGATTCTGAAACAAATGAGGAAAAAAGAAGGAAATAAATTTAGCAGGTATTTTTCTCTGTATCTTTAGAAAGATCAGTTCAGTAGAATAGTTGGTTGGTTGAGTAGCACCTAATTATCAACTCTTCTATTCTCTACAAATATAGCCCTTCCTGTGGAGAGCGGAGATCAGATCACGAGATGCATCCATCCTCGTCCTAACCACCACCACCACCGCCAAACCTTCATCAAATTCTCATTAACTAATTCTATCTGATCTATACCAACCAAGGATGGGGAGAAAAGCGTTAAAATGAGGCGGAGAGTGAAACTAAGGTGGAAAGTGGAGGAGCAAGTTTAGTCATAAAAGAGAAAGGCAAAGAAGAAATCAGAATGCAAAAAGAAGGAGTGAATTGAGTAAGAGATGAAGCAACAAGGGATCAATCCACCAGTATCATCATCATCTGCATCAATGGCAAAAAGCAGAAGAAATACGATCCGCTTTCTTTTCTTTTGCTTAAAACTTGTTTTAAAAAGTTGGAGAGTTGAGTTGATGGCAACATAAGAAGAACGTAACGTGGATTTGTCATGCAATTTTTAATGCAATGCAGTGCAATGCAGTAGTAGACTAGCTGACTATTATTGTGTGTGGTGTGTGAGAAACTTTGCCATGTGTTATAATGTATTTTGGCTTCTTCTTCTGTTGGATAAAAAAAGGAGAGAGGGAAAGTCACAAACTTCTATTGTTGCAAAAGAAGAAGAAGAAAAGAAAAGGAAGAAAGTGGAGGAGGTTAGAACGACTTTTGCTTTTAAACATCTGGCCGCTGTCAGAGAGTGCAAGACGATGTAGGAGGAAAGCAGTTAGGCAGTTATGGTTCAGGTCCGTCTCCACCATCAGCGCATCGGTGATGGTGGTTGGTGTGGACTGGTGTGGTGGTCGGTGGATTGAGTGCCCACATAAAAAAATCTCATCTGTGATGACAGTGGGACAAAAAGAGGGAGAAAGGAGGAAATCGAGATTTGGTCCTGCTCTGATACAACAACCAGTCCTTGCTCATTGAGGATGAGGACATTAGTCCACTTTCTCCAAGTCATCTCTTGACGACGACCACTTTTACCTCGAGAGAGACGTTTATTTCTAGGCTGCTTAGCTACATAGCTTTCTTACAAAGCAGCACGTCACGTGTGTATGTGTGTTTGTGTGTGCACTTGTGATTTCCTAATGCGAGGGAGGAGGTTGGATAGGAGCAATTCTATTCTATTCTATTCGAGGAGGGCAGAGTTTATGGTCGAGGTGGTGGTGGTGAAAGCTGGCTAGGTGACATGTCCCATTGGTGCGACATATCTATGACTTGGTGACTCTGACTCTCTCTCTCTGTGTAGGAATTGGGGGAATAATGAGAAGAGGGCTTCCTCACTTTCTCCACGTCTCTGTCTCTGAGGACTGGACAGGACACTGTGTCAGACACTATCTCCTATCTGATATCCCATGAATGAATGAATGTATGTATGAATGAATCACATTATATGCTATGCTAGACATGAAAATGAAAATACTTAACCTTTTTCACGACAGAATGAATCGTGTTGGAAATCGTGGTGAAATGGAATGACTGAATAAATCCTTTAAAAACTGAAGTCCACCACCTCCACTTTCTTTATCGTCGTCTTCTTCTTCTCTTCTAAAATCGCTACATATGCATTGCTTTCTCCAGTCAACAAACTATTATTGGTCACCATAGTCAATCAGCCACCAATCGAGATCAACGATCATCATCATCACCACCACGACCACTTAAATTTATCTTTCCATAATCTCTTTTAAACGCCCAACCACCACCACCACCGACCAAAGTTTTAATATAAATCTTGTATACCTGCTGAGCCCACCTCCCACCTCTCTTCAATCTTCTCTTTTAGTTGAGACTTCTAAAACAGTGTCTCATCTGAAATAAGCACCACAATCACCACTTCTTACAATAACAACAACAAACAACAACTCTTCACTTTTCACTCTCAGATAGTTAGTTGACGTTCTCTATCAGCCCCGGAGAAATCAGAGGAGTCATTCTCCATTTCCCCGTATTATTATTATTATTATTATTATTACACACATGCAGATCAATCCCCACTCAACTCACTACCACATTTCAGTAGTGGTGTGTGTAGTGGTGGTAGGCTGTCTGCCTTTTTCGGGGTAAGAAGGAACAACTTCGAGTCTTACTTACAAGAACTACTGTTAAATAACGCTTCATTACGTGTAGCGTGAAATGGGGTTGATTCACTCATTCACTCAACTATTTGTTCACTCACCAGACCAGGAAATCGAATCAAATCCATTTTATGCGAAATGAAATGATTCCTTCTCAAATTTTGGGAAAAATAAAATAACACCAAAAATCAAAAATTTAATTACTTCCTATCTAAGCGGATTTATTTATACATAGAGTTTATATTTCTTGACTACTACTTTTGTTATTTTAGGAAGGAATAATAATTTAGCCACCAGGATTTGTTCATTTATGTATGCTCAGATTTTGTAAATGATTTGAATAAAGGAGAAGAAGAACAGAGTGAATGAATTGAGCTCCTTATTCCTTTGTTCTGAATTCTCTGGTCTGGTCTGTTAGTGAAGAATGTGATGGTGTGTGTGTGGTGGGAGTTGGAGCTCTGTTCAACGACTGGCAAACTGAAACTGAGGGAAAGTTGGGGCTGCTACTGCAAAACTCAAACTGGGAGTGAAAGTCGAGCATGGAGAAAAGTTCTGGTGTTGGAGTGAGTGGGTTGGTAGAGAGAAAGTAGGAACATTGAAGTGAACCCCTGCTCATGATCCCATTTCCACTCTTTTTCTCTCCGTTGAGATGCAGACACCGGATTGATGTTGCCTTGCTTTGCTTTACTTTACTTTGCTTTTTTCCAATGTTTGCTTGGCTGCTGTGTTCTCTGTTGCTGACTTGGAATATAAATTCATCATGAGGATTCCTTACTTATCTGTATTTTTTTATCCGTGTTGTTGTTCATGTTGCCTGCTCGTATTATGTAGCCATGTTGAGATGGATCCCTTGATGCCGTAATGTGAGTTAGTGAGTGGGTATGTATTATTATGAGGCCTGTACACGCAGTTTAGGTCCCTCAGTGATATCCTCTTTGTCCTTAGAGGAAAGGTATTTAACCAACAAATTGGCAAGTGTAATTGATCAATGATATCTCTCCTTCCTATTAAAATCCACCAAAGTACAGTACACCAATACAAACCGAACCGAACTAAACCAAACCAAACATGGTGCAAAGTAGGAAGTTAATAATACGGGTGGATTGGATAGAAAGCAAGCAAGTAAAGCAAGCAGCTTAGTTAAGTTCAAAAGGATAAATATCTGCCCAATAAAGTCACAACTTTTTGGTGGTCTGGTCTTGTTTGGTTTAGCTTGCCTTGCTAACTTGTATGACTTTTTGGCCAGGATTTGGATGCTGTAGGATGTATTTGAAACAAAAGTTTGTACTTTTACCGTTCTTTTTTTCCCTAACCAACTATGTACCACCATCCAACCTTATGCAGTATTTACTTGTTCACTTTTGCAGATCAAGAATTGAAAGCAAGAAGCAGCACTCAGTTGTTATTTACAGAGGCAAAGTAGACACAAGCAAGCAAGTAGGTAGGTGCACCCATCATGACATGAATAGCTCTCTCTCCTTCGAAGAGAAAGCATTATTTACAGTTTCAGCATCATAAGAAGAAGGAGGAGATCATCATAATAATGTACAAGCCATGCCACATATACAATGCAATGCTGTCTCTTTCTCTTCCATTACGAAACAAACAAGACCTATTTTCATATTTCATTTCAAAATCATTATGCCTGTTCTGTTCTGTTTGTGCATGGATTGGAGAAAGCAGCAGCAGCAGGAGCAGCATGCAAAAGACATTTCATTCACTCCACCAAGTTACACACATATACATCCAACCAGGAAAATAAATAATAATACTTACGAGTTGAGTTGAATTTTGGAGGAATTGTTCAGGTTCATGGAACAGGGACTCTTCTTCTCCTACTGACTTGACTATTTCCGCTTTTTATCATTTTTCCTCATGGATTCATTATTCTCTTGTGCAAACTCAACTCAAGCACCACTTCATCCATTTAAATTCAAATTCATTTCTCGAAATGACTTTTCTTTCACGCGTTCCTAGTCATAAACTAAAAGTGGGAATGAAAATGAGAAGAGTTGAGTGGACTGGAGTGTAGCTCATTAGTAATGAAGAAGAAGAAGAAAGAGGACATTGATAACTTTTGATGACATTGTGATAATAAAATATTTGCGAATACAAAGAAAAGAGTTACACAATGGGAGCATTTCACATGACTTTATTCTTTGACATGAAAAGAATAATGCTATTTAGGTGGCAGGCCAAAAGTGAAATGTATGGATTGAGGGCAAAAATCAAGTGGAAAGATGAATAAAATATATAGCATAAGGAAAATCAAATAAGGAAAGAATACTGCACCGCAACACACCACGACAAACAAAAAAAGTAAATCATATCAAGGAGGGAACATGCTGGTCTGGTTGCTTGGTAAGTGAAAGTAGAGAGATGGTTGTCTTCTACGTTACCAAGAAAAACAGAATGCTGTCAAACAAAACATGTATGGATCCCATCTACCACCACCACCAAGTCATATCCCAATGTGTTATTATAGAGATGTTGTTGATGAGTGAAAAAAAGAATATTACTTTGTGGCAACAGATCGTAATCTGGATTGGATACTTTCCTCCTTGACTACTACCAGACCAGACCACATGTCAGTTAACTGGAGGAGAAAGCAAGCAAGCACAAAATTGAGAGAACAAACAGGGTCAACCAATATATGTTTGTGTGATGGAGAAAGTTGTCTGCTCCAGCCAAAATCCCTCCAAGCAGGTTTATTCATCCCACCCAAGCAAGTATTATGGAATAATATCAGCAGCTTCTCCAAAATATTGCATCTAGCACTTTCTTTACGAGGACAATTTTATGCTGGTGAATTTTGCTGGTAAATATGAGCATGGATAGATGGATAGAACAGCTTTTCGTTCGTGTCGCCATATTCAACTCACCCGTGAAAGAAAGTGTGACTAAGGCATCGTCGTCCTCATCCTCGTCGTCGTCGTCATGTCTGGGCGAAATTCATTCACATGTCATTCCAGCTCAAAGTGTTTCCCTCCCGTGTGTGTATGTGTGTGTGAGAAATGTTGTCATAATCGTAGACTACATACATATACGTCCATGTATGTATGTTGTTGTAAAAAAGAAGGCGTAAAGTGCTGTGGATGGCTACGTGAGGATAGGAATATACAAAATTTAAGTGTATATATATGTATGGATGGTTGTGATGGTGGTGGAAGGATGTGCATTATTATGTTGCTCTCCCTTCTCCCACCACTTTCTCCATCACCACCACCACCACCACCATGGAAAAGTTTGGTCCATATTTTCTTGGACGTTTTCTTTACAAATTTATTTACCCACATCTCTTCTGCTTGCTTGCGACTTTGCATTATTATTATAATATTCTTGTGAGTGAGATTATTACATAAATATCCCAAAGTAAAAGTAAAAGGTTTATCATCCTCATCCATCCAGCCCAATCCATCCATTGCACAACTCAACTTCTCTTGCCGACTTTTACTTTCACCACCAAACTCTTCCACTTTCTCCAAACCGCTGTAGCCGACACGCTCACTCACTCAATTCAACTCATCTCAACTCAACTGACTCAACTACGATCCAATTCCTGTCTGTTTGCCATTTTGTTGGCAACCAAACAAAATTGTGATGATCATGAGCTGAGCTAAACTACAATTACTGCAACGATCCACCACAACTGCTGACTGAACCATCATCCGTGAAATAATCCTGGTCGTGGTGGTGGTGAAATAATGTCATCCATACCATGCCATCATACCATATATATAGATAGATATACAAACTATTTTATTTTACTGGAGAGAAAACGAAGAACGAAAAAGAAGATTTTGTTGTCTTTATTCACAGACATAGTGGAATCTACAATAGCTATAATATATATGAATTACCTTCACATGAAGGGCATTTACACTAAAATGATGCTAAAGTGAGGAAGAAAGAGAACAAAAAAGATCCACCAGCAGCAGCCACCAACATTACTTTTGCTTTTGCTTTGGCCTGGATAAAATGAAAGTCGACCTGGTGGATGGAATTATTCTAAAGTGAGGAGGAGGATGAGAGAGGAGTGAAACAAGGCAACACCAACTCAAAACTATTTATCAATTGCTATTGTGCTTGTCCAAACCATTACAGCTTGCTTGGTTGCTTGGTTGGTGTTTGCATGCGTGGATATCTATTCTATTCTGTTCTCTCTGGTGGTTTGGTTGGGTTTGGTTGGTTTCAAAATTCAGGAAGATTGCCAACAACGCCGGTGGAAGACGAATCTCCCTCCGAATTTGGTGTAGAATGGAGAAGTAATGTTGAAAACGAAGAAGAGAATTGTTGTGCTGGTCCTATCATCATCTGGTCTCGACCTGTTGGGAAGAGGAAACTGTGGGAGGAGGATGGCGAGGACGACCGTTTGTAGTGCAACCCGTCACCTGCTCGGATACTGAAATTAAAAAGAGAAAACAAAGTACTTTCCATTATTACAAGTACCACCACAAAGTAATAAAATAATATTCTGCTAGATTGGGTGAAATATGTATCCAATAATAAATTATGAAAGGAATGGATGGATGGATGGATAGTGGGTGGGTGGGCAAAAATAGAGAAATTCAACAAAACCAACTGAACTGACCAGTCATCGTATCTCCGGAGCAGAATTTGCATCTCTGACCAAGTTCCCGGATCCCCGCGTACCGCACGAACAAGATCATTCAGAGAGGATGCGGATGTGGCTAGTGAAAAATGACTTTCGTGGAAATTGGCTAAACCAAATGATCTAAAAAGGAGAGAGGGAGGGGGATGGAGAGGGAGGGAAGGTGATGTGATGGCTAAAATCCAAGCGGGTTGCTTTTTCTGCATGCTATTTGCTGCAACTGCTATTTGGCGAGTTTAGATGTAGCAAAACAACCCAACAAGAAGAAGAACATTATTAGAAAACTAAAGCAAGAAGATAAGGTAAAAGAAGAAGTAGAGAGGATGCATGCGTGTTTGTGCTGCTGCTGCTGCTTGCTGTTGGATCCACTTGATTTATTTATTTCAAAGGACCATCAAAAATCCTAGGTTATATGACCACGAAAGAGTTTGAAGGAGGAAGCAATACTGTTCTAGAGAGAGGGAAACGTTGCCTCGTCCACAGAGCGTGAAATGAGGATTGCATGCCAAATGGAGAGAGAGAGTCAGTGAGTGTAGGGAGGAGAGCGACTTTCTCCGGAACAGGATAAGCAGGCATTGAAGAAGAGAGAAAGTCAAGTCAATGAGGTAGAGACACTGTTGGTGTGGTAGACTAGTAAGTAAGCAAGCAAGCAAGGACGTAAACGTGGACGGAGGAAATGATGATATTTTACCGAATGGACGTGACGCAGCAGCCAATGCAATTAATGGATGAGGTCCACAAGACTCGACTGATCGTTGCCGTACTCCCAAGGAACCTCCGACAACCCCAGTCACGCTACAGAAGAAGAAGAGAGGAGACGAGGTCGAGATCAAGCTGCCCCACAACAGTAGAGACGACCACGACCACATTAACTGACCCATTGAATTTCAATTGAATTTCAATTAATAATTTTCTGGAGGAGGAGGAGATGGAGGACGACGAGGATGGAAGGTGTTGTGAAACAAGACAATTTTTGGCCTCCCCTTTTATACCCAAGGGGAATAAAGGAACAGATTAATTTGTAATAATCAGGTGTGGAAGATGCTGTGAGTGGGAGGTGGGAGCAGGGGGCCTCTTATAAAATCATCAAAAATTATCATCATCATCATGTATTTATTTATTTCCAATCATTTACAGAGCACACATTCGTCCTCCTCTCTTTAAAAAATACATACACAAAACAAGAAGTACGTATAAAAAAGGATAAAAAGTAAATAAAAAACAGAAAGTAAATTTTGCACTCAAGAAATCACCGCTTTCAGTCTGTTTTCCCCCCTTTTCTTTAACTTCTTTCTCTTTCAAGTGGTATCAATCAGTTGCAATTTTCCTAAGAGAAGGAACACACTTAACAAGATTTATTTGGCGACAAATTTTGGAACGGTTGTTGTAAGGTCTGGCTGGTCTGGCTGCGTGGAGGTAGTTTGGTTGGTTTGTAGCGGTGAAGATAATCGTCACGAATTGGCAGAGAAAGCCCTCGTCGCCCATTACAGGGTTGGTAGGAGGTCGGTCTGTGTCTCCTACTTACCTTCCCTCCACTTTCTCTCTCTACACGTTACATACATAATATTCACTTTCACTTCACTCGTTCACTCTACCGTCTGGATTTTTTATCGTCACCACCACCACGACGTAAAAGCTAGAGCAGCAATAAGTAGAAAAGGTTATTCATGTTCTTTTTTCTCAGTGTGGCGTGAAGAAAGAAAGGGAAAGAAAGATGAGTGAGATGAGGTCGAGATGAGGTGTCCAAGATTCGCATATTATATTATATACCGCATTCACCACCACCGTCATATCCACCATCAGGAAAGCAGTCAGTTCAGTCAGTTCAGTTCTTTTATGCCAACTTCCTCCTCCTCTCCTCATCCTTCCTTCCTTCATGCAGAGCACAGCACACAGGAGTTGCATGTGTGTGTGTGGATATGTTTTTTCAAAAGATGATGACGAGCCAGTGTGGCACGCTCGTAAAGGATTGCTCTTCATCATGGAAATTTGCATATCTATGTAGTAGTGCATGTAGTAGTAGCTACTTCTAGCTATTTGACTGGCCTCTGTTAAAAGGTGGGTGGTGGTTGAGTTGGCGAGGAAGTAAGTGAAAGTGCTTCTCTTCCTGGAATGCTTGGACGGAACGGAATTCGCTCACACAAAGTCTTCACAATTTTCCTGTGGACAAGAAGAGGGATCACATTCATCCTCTTGGTGGTGGTTGGAGGAGACGGATAACTGATGGCTCTTGGTAGTAGTATTATTATTATTATTATTATTATTACAACCACCGCTTTCACCACGACGGGCACCACTACTACTGCTGGACCGTTGTGGTCTTGTTTTGAGGAAACTGATCCTATCCTCCTCTCCTCCGCCTCCTCCGCCCTCTTCATCTTCGTCGGAAGGTTCAATCTCGTACCAGGCTTTCCTTTGCCGACGCCCAGTCTGCAAAAGAAAAGAAAAGTATACAGATTCATACACCATGTACAATGCATTCATATTCAATCATTCATTCAATATCATATAAGTAAGTATAACCCCGCATCGAGCGCCGCACCGCAACCACCGCACCGCCGTCATCATCATCATCCATCAGACGGTGCAGTTTTTGCTCTTGATTGACACATAATCATAACTTCGCCTCATGGACGTGGACAAACTTTCATTCTAACATCTCAACTTTCATACCGTCGAACCACTGATTGAGAGACTGAGAAATTGAATACAAAACCTTATTTTAAAAGGGGCCTTATTTTAAGTTCGTGTATTTATTTTTAGTCGAATTTAAGTCTGGGTGGTGTGGTGTGACTTGACTATGCACCATTTAGAAGGGATGGAGGAATGAATGACTTATTGGCTTCATGTAGTAAATCTTTCCACTCTTTTTTCTTTTTCCCCCTTTTTTGAGGTCACCACCAATAAGTTTTAAGGAAAGGGAACCGAACATTGATTAAAAGAGATCCATAAAACTTATTGAGCTCTTTTCTTCTTCCTCTCTGCTTAAGCTAATCCATGCAGCTTTCTTCTTCTTTTTAAGAATTTCTCGGGTTTTTTTCCTATCGCTTTACTTTCTAAAACTGTCTATTCTGTTAGTCTAACCCTTTCTTTTTTCATTCTCTCGATCTTTTTTACTTTCTTTTGCAGATCATGTAAAGCTTTCTACTTTTTTCTTATATATTTTTTAGAAAGCGTAGTTTTTAGTCGTATAGTCATCCTGCCTGTGCTATAAATCTCTGCAAATTGCCGCTAGGTTTTGAAGAATGACATTAATTGAAAAAAGCGCATCAATTGTGAATGAATGCAAAAGATTTATGATGTTGCTTTACTTTTGTGACATAGTGAATGGAGGAGGACGAAGACGGCGTTCCTTCATGGATTCTCGATGATGAAGAAACAAAGGGTGGTCCCTCCTCGTGAACCATCTTCTCCTTCAACGCAATCCCAACAACTGCTGCTGATGCCGGTGGTGGTCGTAATATGCTTTGGAGAAGCTGATTAGTCTTGTCAAGCTGTTGCTTGGGTACAGCTTCATCATTTGTGGGCTGAGGATGTTGTTGTCCTATCTGCGAATCGTGTAGAACGTGATTCTTTGCCCCCACTAGAAGCACCACACTTTCCGCCTCTTCTTCTTCCAAGATTAAATGCGACACTTCTCTAGCAGACTCGGTATTGGAACCACCCGAAGAGGAGTGGGATGGCGGTGGTGCAAGGGCTGATTCCGTGTGAGACGTTTCTGATGGGGTTGGTGAAACGGGTTGGTGGTGGTGGAGGCGGTGGTAATGGTTGTTGTTATCCTCCTCCTCTTCATTCATTAGTGACCGTTTCATATCACAACCACCAGCACTACTACCGCAACCACCGATTGGAAACAAGACGGTGGAGGGCGAATGAGAAAATGAAGAGAAGGAGCGCTGCATCACAGGTGTGTTTAATGCGGATATGCTTTCTTCTTCAAGATGGAGGAGGGGAACGGATTCATTGTTGCAACAGGAAATATCTTCTGGACTTGTGGAAGCATTAATATTATCACAGGGATGAGGTTGAAGAGGATGGTGGTGGTGGTGGGTGAGTTGTGCTACAGGAAATGGGGTAGACACCTGGACAGGAAATGTGAGGGTGGTGGAAGTAGTGGAGTCAATCGGAATTGGAGCTGCTCTGCTTTCACTCCGCGTGTCAGGGTTTGTTTTAAATGATGCTTTCTCCATTCCACCAACACCACCACCACCACCATTACTTCTACCATTACTACCACCACTTTTACAACTATGGTCAATATTTGGTGGATTATTAGAACATAATGATCCAGTAGTGGTGGGAATACGGCAGTTCTCTGCTCCTTCTCTACTTTTCCCCAGTGGTGATGATGATGGATGACGTAGTTGGGCAGTAGACTGTTCTATGGACGACGGGGGGACATCTGTATCACAGCAGGATTGATGATTTTGGCACTTGTTTGGGAAAAAAGAATTGGCAATAATTGGAGGAACCGAGTTTGGCACACATTTCCCAGAATCACGTTTGTTCAAAGAGGAACTTGCACCAGAGGAAGGAGGTCTGATTTCAGAATAAATGGTGTCATCAATTTCCGCATAATTCTTACTGTTCGTGTGGCTGTGATGGTTTTGGTGGTGGTGGTGAAGTTGAAGTTGACGACGACTATGCTGCTGATCCTGCACTGCTGAAGAACTACTGCTATTCCGCGTACTTTCCCGAATGAGGTCTGGTGGTCCCTAAAATCCAATAAAATCAAAGGGTTAGATTACTCTAATACTTTTACAATTGCAGAAATAAATAAAATCAAGAAGAACGAATCAAGAAAGAAGGGAACAAGGAAGCAAGGGAGCTAGGAAGGATGTCATTCATGATATTGCACACACACATGGGTTGATTAAGTCGCTTCATTTCCGGAGAGAAAACACTAAAGTAAGTAATGCTGCGTCCCTTCGGGGGACATATTGCGCAACGGAGGAGTAGTATGTATGCTTGGTTCGTTGTTGTAACCCGACATTTGGATGGATGGCTTCACATCATGAAAAAAGTAAGGAAAAAGTCGCCCAACTCGAGGAATTTATATAACTGGTGGTGGGTACGCACAAGTATGTGTGGTGTGGTGATAACATTGATGAAATTGCATTGCATTGTCTTTTCTCCCATCATCCAAAATCCAACCAAATCAAACCAACAAAAGTAAACCATTGTTCTCTCTTCTGTGAGTAGAGAAGGATAACCTCTGACCCTAACTTACTTACTACTACATTCCGCCATATATGTACTTATTACGAGCTATGCTATATTATACCTATACTCTTTGACAATGGCACTCAAGAAGCTCTCTACTAATTTTCTCCTCCATCCAAACTCCTCTTGACTGATTCATTCAGGACGAACTATCTATGTAGTAAGACTAAAGGAAGCTTATTTTGAAGAGAAAGAGATGCGACGATGGTTGACTTGGTTGTTGGAGGAGTCAGAGAGAGAGATGAGAATAGGACCCACTCAACTCAACTCCACTTTTACTTTACTTCAGTAAACTGTCTCTTTGAGTGGAGAGAGGAAGAAGAAATGTGTGCTATGATGATGGTCTTCTCTTTAAATGGATCACACTCATTTTAGATCTTGTACAATGTGCAAAGAACAAAAAGTTATATTCTTCTGTCTGACGCAAGATGGAAAGTCAACTTGTTCATTTTACGTCGAGTGGGATGTAAATATAAATGTTTGCAATCCTTAGTCACCCGAGACTACTCGGTGGGTTTATATATAAAGTGGGTATATATATAAAGAACTTAGAGTAAGGTTTTGATGGTGATGATTTGGTGTTACCTTAATAGAAACCAAATTAGGCTGAATAACTTCAACAATGGTGGGTTGAGATGGTGATGGTGCAGCAGCGAGAGAGTCTGGATTTTCCGTTTCATGACAGAATGATTCCAAATGAGTTGTGGAATATTCACTAGAATTTTGGTTGAAAAAGACTGCTCCTCCTACGGATTAAATAATAGTAGGTAATTGAGGGAATATAATAATGATAATAATAAAAATAATAATAAGGCAAATAGTAATACAACAACTGAATGTACTCACCATTGTACGTCCGTGATATTGGAGGAGTTTCCAGCAAATCTAACTGACTCACAAGCGGAGAAAGTTCAGCATCACAATCATGCGAGGGTAGCAGTAGCCAGGGGGCAATTCCAGATTTGTCCCGTTTTTGTCTCGCCCTGTAATTTTGTGACCATGATAATTCTTGTTTGGGAAGGTTCTTATTTGAGTCAAAGTCAGCTCCACAATCAAGTAGGATCCCATTATCGTCATCTTCTTGTTCGTCATCGTCATCATCATCCACATCTGATGATGATGTTGAGGTGACCGAAGTTGGACAACCGCACCTCCTGCTTTCATTATCCTCCTCCTCCTCGCTTGAACCCCTACTTTGTTCCAGAGTGGTGGTGGTATTACACCGTAATTGAGCAGCCGCCAGCATTTCTCTACACACAATGAAACATATTGTACATATACATACATATAAATGTCCCATTTTGGTATAGTGGTAGATATGTAGGAATTGAATGTGAGTGAATAATGGGGATTGTGCATAAATGAATGTGAAATTAGTTCAGAAGTAGTGATATAAGTAGTATTGCAAATGGGAATGGGAGAGTGACGATACGACACCGTTTAATTGACAAGGTTTAGGAAATGTAGTATATATAGCGTGGTGCCACTCACTGTAAATTGAATGCATCGCCGTTAGCAATAAGAGCCTGTTCTGTATCGCTGATGACGGTGACACTATTCTTTCGTAGATTCATCCAAGCCTGTTCTGCTTGTCCCAATTTATGCTCCATGTCAGAAAATCGTGTCCCACTGCCACTGCTTTCACCCAGAAGGAGGAAGCAACCTTCAGCCAGAGACATGTTGGCCGTGGTGGTGGTGGTGATGCTTGTGGTAGTGTTGGTAGTGGTGGATCCAATGGAGGAGAAATTCTTTATCAGATCCGTTCTCTCCTTGGCCAACCATTTCCCCACGCGGAGCAATTCTCTGAAATTTTATTGAATCGTATAACAATCTCCACCATTACTGTATGTATGTATGTATGTGCATATGTATGTCTATCTGTCTATCTATCTGTACGACTGCATGTCTTGTCTCTCTTGTATGTGGTTCATATTATTATATGTTGGGTTGATGGCATTGCAGACGAAACACATCAACCGGACTTAATATTGAGTCAAGTCCACCCACAAAGTCATTCCAGATGTCGTTTTCCACCGCAGTTTAAAAAGTAAAAAAAAAGAAAAAATGAAAGTTCATGTGTACCGAAAATGGTTGCGGAGGGAGTCATGTTCTTCTGCAAGTGCTTGAAATTCTTTTAGTCGGAGATGAAACGCAGCTCCGATGGAGGCAGATGTTTCCACCATTATTAAATAATTGGCGCATTCCATTTGTTTCGCGTGGAGGGAGAAATGCAAGGGTCGCCGGCCAAGAGGAGTCTAAATTTAAGTGCATCATCATTTATATAATAATATAAGTAGTAACAGTACGGCAGTGCATGTATGTGGCTTTGGGGGGAATTACCTGGTGTAGAGGATTAGCCCCATTCAGGATCAGTTCATGACACACCAACACTTTTCCAGACTTGGCAGCCTGTATTATTTAAAGGGAGAGATATCGATAGTAGATATATAGATTCGATCCGTTCAGGAATTACCAGTAAATCGTGCATTAGTATTATGACCACAAGCACAACTAACCTCACACAAGGGTGTCATCCCGTTGGACATGTCGATCAAATCGATTGAGATTCCTCTTTGGACAAGGACTTGTGTTAACCATTGAACGGCCACCAAATTCCCGTAGAATGAAGCGAAATGGAGTAAAGATCGTTGCTGCTGCTCTTTATTTTCTGGTGGAATGAGTGCATTCCTACCTGCGTCAGTTTCAAGCACTAACCATTTAAGAAGGTCCAGTCTTTTTCTCTAAAAAAAACATTAAATTTTGTTTTTAACAACACATCATCATTTATTTGGGGTTTAACGTACTTTGAGCGCCTTTTGAATTGGGGTACATCCATTTTCATCTTGATCTTTAAGAGCTGCATCCGCCAAGGGACCCAGGTTGGATATTAACAACTGCAAAGTTTCCAAATGAGCGGCACAATGGAGCAAGTTTTTTCCCTTGGCAGTGGCCAAGTGTCGAATCATGGTGGGATCCAGCCCATCCAAACTGACTTTCTGTGAGAAGGAAGAGATGTGATGAAATCAAATAAAGTTTTGTTGTGTTATGTATTATTCTGTTGGATGGGAGCAGCAAAAATGGATTCAATTTAGAAATCTGGTGTTGCCTAGTGTAGCCTATGTAGGTATGTAGGTAGATAAGGAAAGATTCTATAAAGCAAAGAAAGCAAAATGAAGATTTTCTCTTCTTATTCAAGTTTTATCTCTTTCTTTCGCCTATGTACGCACATCCTTTTAGTCCCGTTGTTAAAGTGTCATTAAAATGAACATTTTTTACGTTCTTAATTCAGCTCATCTTAGATCAGCAGCTTGTCTCCTTGTATAAAGAGAGTGAGAGTGAGGGGGAGAGTGAGAGAGAGAAAGAGTTGAGACAGGAAAGGAGGACAAGGAAAGGAAACATGATCTCCTTATTCGTCATGATTATACGGCTCCTCTCTCCTCATCCTCGTAAAAATATACATACAAGGAGATGGAACAAGAAGAGTGAAAGTCCTGCTTAATTTGCAATGCATCTCTGCCAAGATTGGTAATTGTGGAAATTTATCAAATTCTCTTCTTCCCTTCCTTTTTCTTCTTCTTCTTTGCATGCAACACGTGCAACTGATAGCAGACAGACGGAGGAGGAAGGAGGATATATAACTATAATTATGAATATCAACTCAAATCTGCTGCAATTTTACACATTGTGTAATAAGCTAAGCTAAGGAAGGATATAACTTAAATTGAATTGTTGGCATACATGCATGCATCAAAACAAGTGTTAAGCTTATCTGTACATATCCATAATTTAGGGAGAAACGAGAAGGAATACTAATGGCGGAGAAAGAAAGAGTTTTAGTCATTATTAACCCAACAACCCACCAATTCATCCAGTCTTCCAGATTTGGTAAGTTGAAATATTTTTTGGATCCACTCTGGTGGTTTTGGAGTGTTTGATTTGATCTGTTCATTCCCCGTGAGCACTTTCTCTCCTCCTCGTCTTCGTCTTCGTCTGCTGCTGCTGCTGCTTCTTTCCCTGTGACACCACCCGTCCCGGTGGTTGTGACACCGACTTGTTCCCAATTTCTCTTCTCGTCTCACTTGATCACAGGATTGTTGTGTGTGGAGAAAGGCAGGAGGAGGAGGAAAAGAGGTAGGCAAAAATCCGGGTGGAATTTCGTGCGGAACAAGCATTGTAGCGGACTTTCTCTGCTTGGCTGATCCAATGTTTCTGCTCAGCAGCACAGTTTGAGAACAAGTGGTGGTGGTGGTGTTGTGGTTATTATTATTATTCTTGCTTTTTTTATTGTTTTGGGGTGGTTGGGAATGAGACGATGGCACGACCACTTTGTCAAAGATTGACAGCTCATTTAAAGCAGACAGGATGGAAAAGGTCCGAGGTCCTGGGCCTGGAGGTGTCCTACTACCCGCACTGCTTCTTGACATGTTAGTAGTGTTGGTGGAAGAATGTGGAGCTCCCATTTTAACCGAGTTCATCTTCTGTTCTTCTCCTTGTTTTTGTGACTGCGAAAAAGAATTATTTTAATACAGCATTGGACCAAAAATGCATACTTTTCCTATTTTTTATATTACCTTTCTTTTTTCCACATTGTTATTAATTGAACCATTATCAGGATTACGGACCCTTCCTCCACCACCACTACCGCCAGAAGAGATTGAAGAAGTATTTGAAATGGTGGTGATATTTTGTGATGGTTGTGGTGGTGGAGGCGAAGAAAGTGAAGAAATAATTCCCCTGCTCCGTCCCAAAGGGGCAAGATTGATGATGCTGTTGAATAGATTGTGCGACCTTTTAGAAGTCGAAGAAGTTCCTGGATGATGATGATGCCCGTTTTTATCCATCCATATGCATTGACGTATTTTCTGTTCTCTTGGGAAATTCAGATATCTATTATGTTGCTGTATTTCGTAGAATGATGATGTGGCTCAAATGGATTCAAATATCATTCATTCCTCCATTCATGTGAGTGAGTATTGTCTTGTCTGGAGAATGTTTCAATTATTTTGATATTTCATCATTTATTGTGAAAAAGAACAGACAAAAGTCAAGTCAAGTTAAATAAACTAGACTTGACTTTACCTTACTTTAGTTAATTTCCACATCATTATTTCTTTTCCATCTCAAAAACATCATTATTATTATTATTATTATTATTATTATTATTATTATTATTATTATCCATCTCAAGTATAACTCGGGCAGACAGTATGGAATAGGACACCCACAGGAGGAATATAATATAATTGTAATTGTGCAAAAAACAAAAGTTATTTGCTTTCCCCGAATTCTGCTCTCTCTCTCTCTCACTCAATAACAAGCTCTGATTCCGTGTCGTAAAAAGAAGACTGGATTGATGGACTAGCCAACAAGTGAAATAAGAGAAACGAGACCAAACGAATAGAACAAATTCTCTCAGATTCCGTCCTAATTCCGACGACCCGACTTTCATCCGATGCTTTCTCCTCAAAAGTTTTGCAATTAATTCACTCACTCACTTTCTCCCCCTGCCTCCACTTCACTCCACTCCACTTACTTTACTTTACTGACTTTCACTCTTCAATACAAAATAAACTATTGTATTTGTATTGTATTGACAGCGGCATGTTTTTGTATTCTTGTTTGTTTTTTTTACTCTGAGCGAAATCTGCATGGTTTCGCACTCTTGAATAATCTAGAGAGAATGCTGGATTGGATTGATTAGTTTAAGCAGACTTTTGATTGTTGAAGTTGTAAATTGAATGACATCATTTCCTTCCTTCCTTCCTTTAATTATTTTGTTAAGCTGTCAAAGTATGTGTTACGGAAATTGTAAATTAATGTATATTATTGTTGTTCAAATTGAACTTACTGATGAACTTGATGGTCGGTCTTGTATTATTTGCTTGCTGCAAAATCTTGTTATTATTGTTGAACAACAATAACCATTACATTATTTGAAAGGTATACAGACAGGTATGTATGCAAGTTAGTGTGTGTTTCTCTGTTTCGGATGCTCCTCCTTAATTCTTTCATGCTTTAAGCATGTAATTCCTTCCTTCTTCTTCTTCGAATGGCACCTGCTGAAGAACGTGCCCTGGAGACAGTTAGTTACAGGTAGTAAGTAAAGTACTAGTCGGTGGTGGTTGTGGAAGTGAATTAGAATCTCAGGTGTGCTTGCGGTGGGTGAAGGGATTTGCGCTCGGTTTTCTTAACCTCTGTTTTTTGCCATTATGTATGTATAATAACCTCTTGGATGAGCGCCCTTATAGCTGAAGAGTAAGTTATGGTGGTAATGGTGGTGATGTGATAAGCAAGCATTCATTCATGCAATCAAATTGTTTTGTCGTATCGATAAGTGCTGCAGGCTATAGAAAATGAACTAATTGAGACAGAAAAATGTGACTTATTATACAATCGCTAATTGGGCAAGTTTTGACAAGATCGACTTTCTTTTGGGCGCAAACTTTTCTAACGAAATAATAGTAATGATAATAATGATGATATAATTGTCTCGTAAAATGAGACAGATATTAAATTACATGAAACATTGTCGTCATTGACTTTATGTAACCGACTTTGCTGCTTAACTATGGGGGCTGTGTCACACAGCCTGCGTGGTTGGTTGGTTGCTTGGTATAGAAAACTTCAAAGCAAAATTGCACATACATTCCTAGAACAAAGTAAAGGACAACTGCAAAATGTTGGACTGTTTGCAAAATGTTGTTTAATGTCAATGTTTTCACTAGGAGAATTTGCAAAAAAATAATGATTCCGGGAAATAAAAAATCCAATTTGAATTTGAGTAGTACCTTTATTTTACAGATACAGAATGGATAACACACCTGCCCACCTCGTGTATTTGAACTCATTACGTAAAAGTAGCTGAATACATTAATTTTATCCCTATATGTTCTGACTACAGAGTACAAGTTCCCACACAAAATTGTATTCTAAACACATACAATCTAGGAAATCTGCAAGGAAGAATTTTGTGTCAGTCTGAACTGAACTACGGCCGAGAATTTATGGCCAATTAATTCTACCAATTCGAAAACTGGTAAATATACGTGATGGATGGAAGAAGGAAGGAAGGGAGGGAGTGGATGATGTTGTTATAGTACTTTGAGCTGTTCTTCTTGTAGTTTCTTTTGGTTCAATCAATATATCATTATCCCAAGAAGGCAGGGAGGCAAGCAGCTTGAACTAACTGTAGTAGTACACAACTTGGTTTTTGGTCCATAAGAAATAATCCGGGTTGTGTGCAATGTAGTATCAATTAATGTGCTGTCACCGTCGCCGTGGTGGAAATTTATGGCAGGTAGGTGTCATTCCGACATCATCTTATTCTCCACTTTACGACGTCCACTCTCTTCCTACTAAACCAAAAATCCCCTCATTCATCATCACCTTCACTTCATCTCGTACACCTAAACATGGACGCTGGTAGTGTCGCTTGATGATCATATCGCAACCAATTTTGCAAAAAAACACACTTTTTTGACACACTTGTCCCAAAACTGTTTTGCATTATTTTTTCTACATATTTGAATTCTATTTGTGTGGTTATGGTGAATATGCAAATGAGAAACTCTATTTAAAAATACAACAGAGTTGAGTAAAATGCAAATGCAGTACAACATTTCATGCAAATGCCTGAAGTAAGGTTATTTGCAGTTAGATAGATAATACACAAACTTTTTACTGTATAACATTACAGCAAATTAAATTAGCCAAACATTTATTATCATTCAAACAATTTTGTCTCTGTCCAGTTTGATTATTATTTGTTTTTGAAGTTTGCGATACAAAAAGGGAATTGGAAATATATATAAGCTGGAGGATCAACGAAACAAAACTTTCTAGCACTGTTTTTTGCATACTTTTCGAATTCTTTCTCCCAATTGTATTCGTTCATTTTCAAATTTTCATGCATTGCAGATGAGCCGAGAACCATTCAAGTAAGTGGAATAAGAAATTGGGAAATCGGGGCTTAACTTAAAAAAAAAGTTTGAAACTTGATATCTGGACAAATTCAAGTGTTTTCCATCCATGTGTGTGTATGTGTGTGTATGTGTGTGTATGTATAACTAACTTTGAGAAGAAGGGATGAGGAGGAGGATGGGAAATAGGATTAAACGTCAAGGGATGCGATGCGAATCCACAGGGTCCCAGAGGTAGTAGGAGGTCAGAAGAACATAACAACAGAAATGTTTGCAAGGTAATTGCTGTTTGTGATACAATATCTGTACAATACAATACGATACAATACAACAACTTCTGTTCTTTCTCTCTGTTCTTTTTGCAAAAGTAAAGTTTGACAGCATTGTATGTACATCACATTGTGCAAAGTGAAGTGCTTGCTTGCCGGCTGGTTTGGTTCTTTCTTTCTTTCTTGGTGGCTTCTTCTTCCTTGGTTGTGAAAGAAAGTTTAGTTTTCTTCAACTTTTTTTTTACTATGTCGTTCGACCGTTTCTTTAATTCTGTTAGGTTTTCTGCTTTCTTTTTATTTCTGTGGGGATCCAGAGGAGAACAAGAAGAAGAAGAAAAAAGAGGGAGAAAACATAGGTTGGAAATTTTATGTTCAATTTCAAATGTGTGTACATACCCGGTTTCTTTTTTCATTTCTGTTTCATTTGTCGTAAAATTTGGGATGAGCGATATACCATGTCAAATAATAAGAAGTGGTGTGGTGTTGGTGGTGGTGGAATTTGTACAATGCTATGTGTATAAGTGCAAAGTTATAATAATCCAATTTGGAATTACTTGCGAAAATCGTAGTGTGCAAATAATGTCCTCTCTTTCCTCTCTGATGTGTTCTTTTGCAAAAGAATTTTTAAAGTCAAGAATAACCAACCAACCCTTCCGGCTTGGTCCCACATGAATCAAATGAAAATGCAAAGTACTACACCACCACGAAAGAATATAAAAGACGGACGACATTCAAATTAATAAATCTCATGAAAAGAAATATATATATATATTTATGTATATGTATATATAATATATAGCGAATTTACATGAAAGTGAAATTATTTAGAGAAAAAGGAAGAAGAACCGCACAATTCGGTATAATAACTTCACTTTTTCACTTGATTTCACCATTCATTCATTTGTACAAGCTTCGTTATACATAGAATCAAATTTATACAATCCTTGCAAAGTGAATTGAAGTCTTTTCACTGCTTGGCTGCTTGATTTTTGAGGACATTTTGAGATCTGCTGACTATCAAAGGGTGGAGTGGGTGGAAGTAAGAGATCATAATTTTGTTGGAGAAGAATGGATTTTATTAGAATTCATACAGCGATCAAACTCCACATCCGAATATATACGATACACACACACAACAATGGATAGCAGCACTTATATATACAAAAACGCAGTTAAAAAAGCAGGCAGAAATTGCGGATTTGAGAGTCTTTTCGTCGTCTTGTTGGATTGGATGGAATATAAAATGTATGTGGAATAGTTTAATGAAAGGAATCAAATCCAGTGCAAAAAGGAACTTATTGAGCCGAGAGAGGATCTTTGAAAGTATTGAATGGAGGAAAAACTGAAAAGAATACTAAAAAATGGGATACATACACTTTTCTTCTTCTTTCTCCTCTATGAACAATTCAATCCCTCGATACAGAAAATATACATAGACGAAATTCAAACAGGGAAAGGATTCCACTTAAGCATTTCCAGATTTAAGATTTTTGTTTGAAGGAATTTTACTTTACTTTGCTTTACTCAGAGGAGGAGGACGAATACGAGTATGGCTGCTTCATACGTGGTTTGGGTGCAAACAAAGTGTCCCCATTTGCATGCAATTTCTCTCTTTCTCCTATTTCCATCTTATACATATTATTATATTCATCCATTCTGTGTTGCTGTTATTCTTCTTTGTTTCTTCTTCTGGAGGAGCAAGTAAAGCAAGAAGTGTGTACAAAAATAGAGTAGATGACAAAACAGAGTCAACCATCTCTATCCAGATTTGTTCAAGTTTTATTTATCAAAGCACAAGAAATTGCTTTACTTTACTTTGCTTTACTTTGTTTTGTGTATCGATTTCGTTACTGGTTACTTAACTTATCTATATCGTAATAATAATATCCTTGGTTGTGGAGATGGAGGCAATCACCGTGGAATTGATTTCCTTCATGTAACTCAAGCAGGTGGATGTGCATTGGATGGAGAAGGATACCAAATAAATGCTGCGACTATTTTGTTTGTTGTTCCTAGAAGTAGATAAATAATGGGAATTTAAATTTGTAGTTATTTTCCCTAATGGCTAACATTAGTCAGTGTTTGTTTGTACAATAGAGGGACTGTATTGCATTATTGTTATGGTGGCAGTGCATGGTAGTGGTTGTTATTTCTGATGATAGTACAGTTCGGGTTACAATGTAATAGTAATGCATGTACAAATTGCAGACCTTACATATTTTGTAGAACAAGGTTTAACATTGGAAGAAGTATTAAATTTAAGGTGAACATGGAAGAAAGTGAATAATTTGGAATGGATGGATTTGTGTATTATTGACCAAGCAAATGCCAAGTTGCACGTCATGTCATCATCATCAGAATTATTATTGAAAGGTTAGGAAGGAGGATTATTGAAAATATTAAAATGTGTCACCGGTACAGTACCTCGTGAATTTGTACAATATTAATATACATGGCACGACAGATTTATACTAGTAATGACCCATTTCCTGGATTATTCATTGTGATGATTGAAGTTGATTATTATAAGTTAGAGTTATTTAAATGCAAATTATATCGGGATATTGTGTAACACAACACATTTTATTTAAATGAAAATCATTTATTCGTTGTATTACAAGAAAAGGTTGTGTACATGTATACATACGCAAATCATGTTTTTGTGGAAAGATGCATAATATGTCTGCGCACAAGTACAAAAACAGAACACCTTTTAGCCTAATTGAAGGGGTGGAATGGAATAATGTGGGTTCAAGTGTTAATGAAAAGGTAATGAACACCTTTTAATAATTTAATTAGTTGAGCAGTACTAGTAAAGGTAATAAAATGTCCGGTTAAATGGTTGGTTCGTGTATATTGGTCTCATCGCATGTACATATCTAACAACCAACATATCACAGGTATGAAGATGGTCGACAGTCAAGGTCGCAAAATCGGGGCAGGACCTTTTATTCAATGAAGTTACATATATGCATGCAGGAATTCAATTCAATGGACTCACACCACCATCATTGTGAATTTGTGAACTAGGAAATGCAAACAATCATCAACATCGCCCGTACTGCATTCTATTATCTTATTGCTTCTTCTTCTTATTATTTCTTATTGTCGTGAAACTTAGCTGTCATTATCATTAGTGCATTATATTATGATGGTATACAATACAGATAGCTCTTCGAACTATGCCATATACCACACCATCATTACCATAATAATGGGTAACATATGGATAAATATAAATGCTGCTGTGCTGCTGCTGTGTTCTCTATTCTGTTCTGTTCTTCTTCTTTCTTGGACTTGAAGTTATTAAATATTTACCAAATGGTAGGTTGTAGGTTCTGTTCTGCAGCAGACTTTCCGCTGAGCACAGTATAGTAGCAGATGCTTAAAACTAATAAGTAGAAGAGAGAGAGAGAGAGATTTGCTTTATTAAAATTTATCCAATTCACCAAAAGTTGTTACCTCATTTAATACACTTTACTTTACTTGCACTGTGTGTGGGTTGTGCACCTCACCTCCTCTCATTTTTGTGACCTTTCTTTCTTTCTTTCCTTTAGAGAGGATGAGAGGAGGAGACAATAGGAGTGTTTTGAACAATCTGTGAAATCTTGTGAACCGTTTCAGCCTAATTTCCTTTCCGCCCTCTTCAAGAAAGGAAGGGGCACAAATTTCGCACAAGTACCACCACCACCCCCTGCTCCTGGTTTCGTTATAAGTTCCTTCATACATAGCTGGATTTAAGGAGGTGACGACATAGTTACAATGTTTCTTAACAAACCGGATGTCATCCAGATGCAGAATGGACAGAGAAGTAAGCATTTTTTTTCATTTAAGTACATACAACATATGTATATTTCTTATGGTGCATGTGGTTGTATGGTTCGTGGGTGCGTTGCGTGTGCCCTAATCACCACGAAAAAGAAAAGGGAGAAGTGAAGAGAGAAAGAGAATAACGAATTTTGCACAAGATTTGAAAGAAGGAAGACAAAAAAGTAATCGCAATTTATTTGGCTAATGTTATAAATTCTAATTGCATGATGCACACGCATACATAATGGATTTTTTTACCGAGTAATAAGGGGACTTGATCCTATTTGCCTCATCTCTTCCACTTTGTTCGAAGGAATATAATGGGGTGCATGTGATGGGAATCGTCTCTTCTTTCATGTAGAGAAGAAGAAAGCATCAGTATACGAACAGAAGCAATAATGGTGTGGTTTGGTTTATATCTATCTGGCCTGGTCGTCCTGGGAAGAATGGTGCATAAAATTGCAAGGCGTTGATGATTCATCCTGACTCCAATTTAAAAGTCCCTTAATGACCTTTCACGCCAAACTTAATTAGCAATTATTATACGTTAAATGCCCTCATTGTCTGTCTGCAATCTCTCTCCTCTCTCTCTCCTGCGCAAACCAAAAGAAGGAGAAGAAATGAAATGAAGTGGGAGAGAAACTTAGTTTGGAAAGTTTGTTAACAGAGTGGGATTAAAAGATTACGATGAGGAGGAGGCATGGGTGAAGAAGAAGATGTCGGTGAAGTATTTATGAAAGAAGAAAGAAAGAAGGAAGGAAGGAAGGAAGAAGAGGAGGATAAGACGCTTACTTACTTACTTATTATACATCCAACCAAAACCAACATCTATAATAAATATCATCTGTATGGTGGTGGATATATGTAGAAGAACCTCCCGGTCTCTCATTTCATTAGCACATTAAATAGCGTTCTTATTTATTCCTACAAGCTCGTCCAGTCCAGCTTTAAAATATAGCAAGCAAGCAAAAGGATGATGTTGAGGCAAACAGCTACTGAATTATTTTCCTGCTTCTTCATATTAGTTTAGTTTAGGTTAGTTTAGTTCAGTTAGATTATTATTCGTGTACAAGAAATCTGAGAGAAGATGAGAAGGTTCTCTCAGTTCAGTGTTAAGCCATAATAATAACCAACCAAGCAACTAACCAACGTGACTCTTCTCCACTTGCAGCGATCAAGGCAGGCAAGCAGGCATGTGATGAGGAGAAAGTATGTATAGTAGTGAGTGAACTTGCTCTAAATGAAATGTTTGCCCGAGCTGACATAATAATAAGAAATTTAAACTTTCTCTTTGTTGCTCCTGCCCTGCTCCTCTTCTCATCTACAAATCCAGTATGCCAAGAATTCGCAACTTTATTTAAGGTTCAAAACCTAAACCTAAACCTTTACTAAATTAGGAATAGATGTGGCTGAATAATTAAACTAGTCGGCAGTCACTCAGTCCAGTCCAGTCCTAGTCGGCTCTCTGCTTTTATTCATCCTCTGCTTCTCTTTCTCTCTCTGCATTTTCGTCTCTTATTCGTCTGTATTGCATAATAAGTATCATAGTATGTAATAAGCACTTCGCATCACACCACACCCTCATCCTCATCATTCCCAACTGATACTACTAGTACTTGCTGCAGGTCATGGTGGTCAGACAGAGAGAGACAGACACAACTCTAGTCGTCGTCGTCACCCGCAGAATCCACCAGCATCATTAAATTCTTGTTCTATATTTATTTTCTGTTCCAATCTACCTGGTCGTTCTCATGGTCTGGTCCTTTCGTATATAATAATGCAATGCAATACAAAAGATAGGCAGAGGCAGAGGCAGAGCAAGAACTAGCCAGCAGGCTTCATGCATAATAATGGTTACAGGCACTCAGGGAAAACGGAACGGAACACAGGGAGGAAATTAACTTTCATTAAACAATAGATGGACAGGAAGCATGAACGGAATTTGATACGAGAGGAAAATATGAGAGAAAGGGCACGCAGGCATGATTTCATGGCATGATGCAATGAATGAATTTTGAACTGTGATGTGATGATGATGAAGAGAAAAAGGAAGAGAAGAAGAAGAAACAATGACAAAAGTTAATCAATGATGATCACCACCATCCGTATAAATTAACAAGCAGTAATTAACAGAGTATATTCAAGTAGTAATTTACTTTTATTAGCTGACACTTTTATGTTTATTTTCATACACGCGTTCATTTCATTCAGTTTGGAGTACTCTTTTTGGGAGCAAATTGCTCTAATTTAAAAAGAGAACAGGGTCCAGGACAGGTTAGCAAATGGGGTTGGACTCAACTGGACTGAATCAATCACTCTAATTAAATTAGCACACTAAGAGCATCCCAAAAAGGAGAAAGAGAGGGTTATATTCATTCATTCTGCGTTCTTGTATAAGATTCAATTCTGCAAGCAAAGCAAAGCAAAAGCAAAGCAAAGAAAACCAAGCAAAAGCCAATCTCCCACGTGCACTTTACATCATTGTGTATATGGATGGAGGCAAGAAGAATGTGATGCTGAATGCAAATTGTGTATAATAGGAATTGAATGGCACGGATAGAATAGAATTATGCCCACTTTTGGTATACATTATGGTGGTGGTGATGGTAGTGGGTAAATAAATGCTTCATCGATTCTTTGTAACTGAAGAGCTATCTAGATGAGTGTGTATTTTCTGTAGAATTTTGCAACAGAATTTTTTAACATGTAAATTGTCTCTTTAATTATCATACTTTTTAATATAATCAATATTACATACACTTCAACTTGAGAGAATAGCACTACATACAAAACTTAGTTAACTGAAATCACGCTATAAAAAAAGTAAGAGTTGCAATTAAAACAATCGACGATGGAAATTGATGACAGAGAAAGTTGATGTGAAAGTGAAAGTTGGCGAATGCAAGGAGACAGATCACATCCGCCATCTCTTTTCGCAATATCTCACTTTCACCACCAACTCCAGCCTCACATTCGAGGTTTTATCTTCCCGTCTACTATGTAGCTTGTGAAATGGATGCAAGAAAATTTAATGCTTCATAGAATAATACGAGTAATCCCTAATTTAAATTTAATGGCTCATTAATGCACCGCCAACAATACAATAAATAAACAAAAATAATAATAATGTATACAATCATCAATTCAGCAGTTATGCAGTTCCTCAGCCAGTTAAATATTAATATATTACAGTAAATAATACGTGCATGGTTTTGTCTAATTTGATCATTTAGCAGCCAATAATTGTGTTAATGTGTCACTTACTTATATTATGTATTCATGATAATGAAATGAAGCGTGTGTGCATAACGTAACAGTTATATTGTTCCATTGTCTTTTCGATGCTGATGAGAATTACAATACGTAATATAACAAGATTTTCTTTTCAATATCAAAGTCATGCACGTGACGTGACATTTCACAAGTTTATAATATTCCATCTATTTCTTATCCTATGGTAATCATTAATCACTAGAAATTAAAATACCCGAAATGTTTGCATTTACAAAAGTCCTTCAATTCTTCAAGGTCTCGTACACAGTTAAAATTGTTGTGAATTTAAAAAAGTTTAGTTGGCGATCTTGTGTAATCAGTATATTTTGTTATATGTACGGAGAACCGCAGAACATTCTGAATTTAAGTAATATAAATTCACTCATTGAAGTAAATATTATTTTTGGTACTGTACTCAAAATTTCACTGTGTTCCAGCAAAATATGAGAAATGAAATCAATCCTAGATTGAGGGACATAATAATAACTCATTTTTTAAGTCATTACTTACCCAATCATACACAATGTTTTCTTTTAGACATACATATACAGATTACATTCTTCGATCTGCGTTCAATTATATCCAGCCAGCCAAGCCAGCAACCTCATCTCTTTCTCTCTCTCTCTCTCTCTCTTTGGTCTGGATTTTTATTTAAAATTAAAATTAAAACAAAGTCAGCTCAACTAAGTCATTAAACGATGAGGTTGGTTATTTTGTTGTTGATTACGAGAATGTCGAGATTTAGAACGAACGAACGAGGCTACGTGCACACTACCACAATAATACTTCTAAACTCTGGAATGGAATTATAATCACACTACTGCATGCGTGTAGTCATACATATTATGCTGGTATTATGACTGCTATTGTGAAGCTATCCATGATTTACATAACAATTAACTGCATTTAAATATATAAAGCATGGTTTGGGATGGATGGATACCGTGCATATAAGGATTATGAGATGATGATGACGACGATCCTGATTATGAAGCAATATATGAAATGAAATGGAGTGGGAGGGAGGTACGCATACATATGCACAGATATTATTATTGTCATACATGCAGTCAGTTAGTCAGATCAAATGCCAAAAAATCAGCCAGCTCAATTCCTTCTCCATTTCATTTCATGCCAAAACTCAATCCAAGTGCAGAGAAGAGAGTGCAATATATATAGAGCAAATTATTACGTTACAATATGCTGCTGCTGGTTTGATTAAGGTTGGTTGGTTGGTTATTATACAGCTTTTCTTCGTATTATTATTACTGCATACGGGACTCCACAATACAACATTTTACACGGTGGTTGGTTTGGTGTTTCATTTTTTAGTGACGTAAAGTAAAATACAGCTGTAGGCTTTACAAATCTCATACTCATTCACTCACCCCTTCCTTCTTCTTCTTCTTCTTCTTCTTCTGGCATAAAATCCACACAAGTTCTTTACCGTATGCCTTGTATTTGAATTTGCTCCGTGTGGTTTGCTTGCTGCTGGACCTGCGGCAAGAGCAGCAGCAGCAATCCACCCACACAAGAAAGAAATAATTGTGAAATTAGAGACAGATATTATTACAACAGAAGGGCAGATTAATATGCTAAATTGTTCTGTGTGGTGACCCTAAAATACAGTGAGAGGTGGTTATTATTTTATTTGGTGGATGGATTTTGTGCTGAATAATAAAAAAGGACAGAAAATATATAATACTTGGTTGTATGATGACATAGCCGTGTTTTAAAAATAGTCAAGGGCGGAGTTGGAAGGAGTGACTGGGTTAAGTACACTGAAGTTAATTTAAGTGTGCATCCGTATAAGTGAGTGCAGTGGTGAAAGTTGGAGAAGAGACTTTATTACTACTGCAGTATTATGTGCATATAGTTAGTTACTCAGTCAGTGAAGCATAATAATAAGCAAGGATCTCACATTACCTACACTTCAGCAATACGTATTCTTAAATTGTCAATTGATTCAGCCAGACTTGTAATTACCCCAACTTAATGCACTTCGTTCAATTCACATAATACACACAATCGCACCAGAAATATATCTCTGAACTTCCCATTTTTGAAGGAATAACTAACTTAACTATACAATAATGAATTTGACATTTGTTTTATGAAGATGAACTTTTAGCAGCAAACCTTTAAAGCTAAAGGAGCTCAATAATCTAAAATAAGAATAATCGAATTGATGTTGTCGGTGTGACATTGCTGAATTTGGCGTGTAGTAGTAACGAATCTTTTTCTTGTGTATTTTGCCAGTGGTCAGTCTCTCCGGCAAAATTGCTCGCTACAAGATATTCGTCAATGTGGGAGGAGCAGATATGGCGTTCAATAATGGTGGGGGTGATGAGCGGATCGCTTTTGGACCTATGGCCAAAGGACAGAAAAAGTATGGATCAACGATATCCTCCAAAAGTAAGAGGAATGAACAGGTCGTGGTCTACAATGTCCAGAGAGGGGATACTTTGCAAGGAATTGCCATCAAATTTGGAGTTAATGTGGGTTTGACCTAATTATTTCCTGAATAAGAATGATTATTTAATAATTCTAATTTATTTTTTTTGTTTTCATTTTCAGACGGAGGCAATCCGCCGTGTAAATCAATTATGGACGAATGACAGTCTTTTCTTACGTGATAAATTGTTAATTCCAGTAGAGCAGTCAAATAATGAAGGAGGAGGAGGAAATGGGAGTGAACTGTTTGATAGGAATAATAGCAATCTCTGTTCGCCTCTTGGTGACGATGAAGGATTTAAAATGCAACCACATTGGACGCATCCGCTCTGCGATTCTCTGGATGAAGACTGCATCGTTAGTCCGGAATCTGTTAAGTTAGGCTCGAGAAGTTCGAATATGGATTTAGACAGTTCTGCAGATACATGGTGCTCTAGTAAAGACAGCTTGTTTGCCAACTCTTCAAATGTGGATACGCTATCAAATGCAAGTGCAATGAGTAATGGTCATTCTTCATCACATTCGCCATTATCTTGTACGAAATCAAAACACTACTCGATGGAAAATGGGTCATGTGCTCATGATGGTGGTGGTGGTGGTGGAAGTGGTAGTGTTGTTGGTTGTGGTAGTAATTCTATGGAACACGATCATTGTCAAGGGTCATCATCAACTGCCCCCGAAACACCAACCTCACCCTCGTCTGCATCTTCATCCAGACATTGCAGCATAATAGTGGATCATTCAGAGAAATCGGCTCACGAATTTCTATCACGGATTGATTCTGCAATTGCATCTAGTAAAAAACAAGCGAAACATAAAGCAGAACAGGACAAAACTGCACCATGGGTCACATTTGACTCTGACAGTGAATCCAGTGATCAACCCCATTCTTCTGGGACATCCATAACCAGACAGGGAAGGCATTTACGATATTCCTTAAGAAAACTGGAGAAAGCACAGGAAGAGTTATTTCAGCTATAGCGAATATCTTCCAACATACAACTACTAGTCGATTACTTATAATTAATTTATCCTTGCATAATAATAATAATTATATAATTAATTATTATAATGAATGAATTATCTATCAAAATATATTACTTCGATTCTCCATGTTATCATTATTACTATTATTCGTTCTTCTTGTAACAATTAAACGAATGAGAAATATCATAATCATTATCAATCACTTCTGATTTGACTAGAGAATTAATAAATATTCCAAGAGACGGGTACGTAATATACTTAACAAGATTTGCACAATTTATTGATTGATCATACAATATGCTAATACTTCTTCATCTTCGTCAATCTTATCTCAAGACAATGTTTTTAATTTAGTAGACACAGTTGATTTGCATGCATTATCCACCCAAGTTCGCTGCATAATTAATGCATAATATTCGCAAAATGGCAAATACCATATCATAAGAAATCAATGAAAATAGTCATAGCCAGAAAAATTGCGGATCATCTCTTTCGCATGAGAATTTTTGCATATGCTTTGCTTATCTTCCTCACCGCCATGCCATAATATGCGTCAGATCCCAATGATAAGTGAAAATAAGATGTGGATATGTCAGTCTCATCTCATTGAGTTCCCTCTGTCGCCGCTTTCCTCACCCAAATCCCACATCCATTGAATCCATTCCATTCACTTCAGCAGCCATTCCCAAACAACCCAAAAACTGCGATCTGATCTCACTCAGTCGGCGCTGTCTCTCCTCCGTTTAACACAAAACCAACAAGTTCTATGTAATATATAAGTTATTCAAATTCTGGATAAGAGAATATCTCACAAATTCGTATCTTGTATCTGCTGGACTGGAGTGTAGCTTTGTGTGGATAAGCCAGACCCATCACCACGGTAAGTTATCTTTTTCTATTATTTCTGTACATTTTGAATTGCACGGATCAATCAATGTACCTGCACTACTACCAAGCAAATCTAATTCAAAGGATAAGCTTGATTGTCAATTATTTCATTATTATAATAAGTATCTAATGGCAAAAATGTGTCATTTTGGGAGGAGGTGAGTTTTTGACTGGGAAATAAAGGAATAACGTTTATTATTATGCTTACTATTCCTATTATACTGATTACGACGACTGATTGACTGATAGAATGGTTTGATTGATTTTGACTCATTATTTTCTGTATAGGAAGCTATCATTGATTACGAGGGATGAAAGGACGAAAGATTTCTGATCTACGCGTCGTGGATTTACGAGGCCAGTTGGAAAAGAGGGGTCTGGACACCAAAGGAGTCAAAGCTGCTCTTGTGGAACGCTTGACAAAGGTTGGTTGGGAGGAAAACAATCATTCATATTACTATTAGTTTTAAGTTCATTCAGTTCTCAATGTTTTTTTTCGAATCTAGTTCATGTAATAGTATTCGTTGCTCTTGTTTCATTAAAAAGAACAATTTGGTTTGGACAATCGTTCAAAAGTTGGAAAATTGTCGTTCTCTCTAAAATAATAATGTAGACAAGGATTTGATAGAGTGAGTGTATTGAATGGATGGAGGATAATAATTTCGTCACTTGTTCAAGAATAGTCAATAGTATAAAGCTAGTAGTGATAAGTTACTAGAAAAGTACAATTTTTTGGACAATAATATTAAACTCGACTAAATTATATATTTAATAATAATGGATTTATAAAATTTCAGGCACTAGAGACAGAGGGGGTTAATTTAGAGGACTATTTGGTCAGTCAGTTAGATACTTCCAACAACAAGGACAAGCCTTCGCTTGCTACAGGTAATGAAATATAAATATATATCTTCAAAATGTAAAAAAAGATGAATGAAAAGAAAACATTTTTTACTTCCTCCCACCTCATTAATTAAATTAACTTAATTTACAGAAGGAGAAGGCGAAGAGGCTGTAGAAACAGAGGACATGGCGGCTCAAGTGTCCGACGTGGAAATGGATAACAATCAAGGCGTGGTAGAGGTGGCCAAAACTGACGAGGCCGGAGAAGAAAATGAAGGCGACGAGGATGAGTTTGTCAATGAAGAAACTTTGGTAGATGACGAAACATTGGTAGACGACGACGTGTTGTCACAGGATGAATCAATTGACGAGAAAAGTAAATCTATTGAAGAGAAAGAAGAACCTGGACAAAAGTTAATTATTGATGAATCTACAATTCAGGGAGTTGTAACTGCAAATGATGAAGTATGTTCACATTGTTCAATCCATTTCATTGTTTAAGGAAACAAATTATAATTATAATATTAATTTAGGATCACGACGAACTACGTTTAACCATTGGAGAAGAAGAGGATAAATTCAGTTTAGATGCAGAGGTAATTTAGTTGAAATATTCAAAAATTGTCCATATGTATTTACAATTGTGCGTAATTTTGTAGGATCACGAAGAAGGGACACCAAGTTTGGTCTTATCTGGTGAGTAATTTATTTACATTTGAGGATTTCTCTTGTATGGTGTGTCTTTACTTATGTAATTTAATTTGCAGATATATCGTCAGCGCAATTGTCACAAGTGAAAGATGTGACTGTGTCAACGGCACCTTCCTCAATTTCGGCAGACACGAAACCGACATCTCCATCCATCAGGTTAGTTCCTTTAGCTTTTGTACGCTTTATTTATATAATTTTCAGGTTATCTTGAACTACGAACGAACAACAATATACTGGAAATATGGATATCATACACGGTTGAAATCAATGCAACAAGAGATGTCCCAGATAACGACTAATTGTCAAGATTACTATAACAAGATGATGATAGCAACTTACTTTATTGGGACCGGTTTGAAGTTGATAATTGATCATCATCTTCTTGAGTCGAGATGCAGTTGTCCACATGTTTGAAACATTGTAGCGCTCTAGCAGTTTTTGTTTGGAAAATGCAAAGATGAGCATTTTATAATGCGACCCAGGATTCTCAGTATGCTAAGGATGGACCAAGTTGATTAGAGCAAGACATAAAAATACAGAATTTGTCACATCAACAGTATTATTACTACCCTCCATCTAAAGCTGTGAAAACCAATTGATCGAGACAACTCAAAAGTATCGTATCGAATTTTGAATATTTTTAAAATATCTATTATTGGAGCTGGAGCAGAACCACAAACAAGAAACTTCACCCACTACTACAACATGGAAATTCATAAACAATCAAAATATGACAACTAAAAATCGATGTCCTAATATCTATCATCACAAATTTGTATTACACCATGGATATTTTTGTAGTGACGTGTGCGGGGATTCTTCAGAAGGAAAACATAATGAAAAATCGGAGGAAGGTATATTTCCATATTTTGATTACTGTGATGGTCAGCGATTGGGATCGTTTCTAAAATATATAAAATTGATGATGATGATACTTAATCCTCCGTCATGCTGACATAGGAGGCAAACCGGCCCGAAAAACGAAAGATGACGACCGAAATACCCTTCTGGTTACTGGATTATCATCACAGACTGCAGCAACGCAAATCAAAGCGTTGTTTAAAAAGCACGGAAAGGTAGCGGGGTGCTTATATTTATAAATATTGGTTATTATGGTTATGGAATTAATGGGATATACAAATACAAATTTATTCCCCTTAAACCATACGGATGTCTCTGTATAGATCGGAGGCGTTAAAATAATGTCGAATGCAAAGGATCCCGAAGGTAGTCGGTTTGCACTGGTTGCAGTCATGTCTTCAGAGGATGCTAGCGTCTGCATTAAGAATCTTGAAGGTTTTGAACTTCATGGACACATCATTCATGTTGACAAAGTATACACTGCTGTTTCTTATTCTCAACACAAATTTTTGTCCAATCTTTGTAAAACTTTGTAGTATGGATTGATTGATTGATTTTATAGTATTTGTTGAATGATGAATGATTGAGTTTGTAGCAATTTCTATCCTTCTTTCCTTGTTTACTGTTTTTTAATTACTTGACAAACCAGAAAACAACATGATCTGATGAAACTAAGCTATTTAAATTGTGGTATGGTAGGCTCGAGCTGAAATGTTGAGTGCAGATTGGGTAAGAAAAGAAGGGAGTCGTGAACATTCCAAGAATAAAAAGGATAAGGATTCAAGCTCAAAAAAATCAGCCAACGGATCCTCAACAACTTCCGCTGCATCTGTTAATAAGGAATCAACAACACCTCTGACTGGGGAAGCTACCAAATCAAAAAGCGAGAAAAAGGCAGAGAGGAAAAAGTCGATTAGTCAAAAGGAAAAGGACAACATTGAAATAACGAATAGCTCCACCTCCACCAAACCTAAGCCTGTCGATGTACCAGAACCAGAACCTACTTTGGACGACTCCAATGCAAAAGCGGAGGTCAAATCAAAACCCGCACCGAAAAGAAAAGATTCCAAGGATTCTATTAAGAAGGAGCCAATCACTCCCAAAGTGGCTGAAAAGCGGACAAGCACGGAAAGAAAGGAGGACGTAGTGAGAAAGGACGTGATTCCCTTCAAGAGGCGAGAGTTTGTTCCCCGACGTCACACATTTGGGACACAATACAGGGACTCTAGGGATCCACGAATGATACGAAGTCACCCCAGATTCAGACATCACGAAGATTTCCGGAGGAGTGAGTATCATCATCGGAGATACTATGATGAACGGGAACGGGATGCAATGGTGGAGCATGATCGTCATCATCCCACAATCCATCATCGGGTGAAAAGGAGTCGAAGTCGTAGTCCACTGGTACGAATTCCTTATCGTCGCGGAACACAGGAAGGTCAAGGTCGACGAATTGGACGGCAACAACCTGAACTTACTTTTGAAGAAATCTATGTAATTTTTAATAATATTTTATCTTTAATCTTATTTCGTGCATTGAATTTCGGTAGTAATACTTGAATTAAAATAATAATTAAGTGTATTTTAA
>JAQFZJ010000268.1:0-38860 GCA_034695645.1 Folsomia fimetaria | reverse complement strand
AGCCTCCCGTGTCGTCACCAATCAAATCTCCAATTGCACCTACTCCAGCGGTAGTGACTCCAGTAACTGCGGCTGTTAATTCATCACCAACTAAAGTAAACGTTGCTGCCACCACACCATCTAATCAAATTAAAGTGGAGGTACAAGAATCACCTATCAATGTTTCATCTGCAGCAGTAACTGTTACGGACGGAGTGGAAGAAAAAATGGAAACTGACTCTGAAAATGTCTCTACAAAGAGGAAATTGGAGGACACCCCAGAGGAGAAGCAGGAGGTGAAAAAAGTGAAGACGGAACATGTACATACGCCTAAAATTGTTCCAGAAGATGAACCCGCTTTTGACGAAGATGCTGTTCTTCTGGATTGGTGTAAGTTTCTGAATTGGTTTTATGACAATCCATTCGATTTATTTACTTTGAATTCCCGTTTCAGATAAGTCCGATTTGAACTTGAAAATTTCAAAGGACAACTTTTTGGAAGCAGAGCCTATCGTCTCAGATGAATTTCCATTTGCATATGGTGGGGCTAAAGGAACTTATGGGTTTTCATCTGGCAAGGTTTGCTATGAAGTTAAGTTTGTAAAGGCCATCGATGTTCGTGCTGATTTCGGAGATTTGGAATTTAAACACATTCTACGAGCTGGTTGGTCAGATTTGTTGACCGATCTACAACTAGGTATGCATTGTATTGTTTACTACTTGTTATTAATTTAGTTGTTCTACATTTCATATTTAAATATGCATACAATAGGTCAAGAAAAATTCTCTTATGGATATGAATCCAAAGGAAAATTGTACAAGGGAGGCGAAGTTTCTGACTTTGGTGAAAATTTAGTGGAAGGAGACGTTGTTGGAGTCTATATTGTAAGTTTCTCAAAGCGGATTTGTTTATTTATGTAAATGGTATACAAGAAATATGATGAGTGCATAGTTCATCCGATTATTGATGACGATTAACAAAAAATGTCTTCGCCCCTATCTGATATTATAAATATTTTATTTATATTGCGACTCGTTTGTGCAGTTAGTGTATCTATTATTACTACACTAATTCTGGCACTTAACTTTTCTGTTTCAGGACATAGGCACTGAATTCGTTGAAATGAAGTTTACTAAGAACGGTACCATCATTGGAGATGTCGTACAATTACCAAAAGGCGAGGTTGAAGCCAAAACTTGGTTCCCTCATGTTTTGGTTAGAAATGTAAAGTTTTCGGTCAATTTCGGTGCCTCTGATCCAGCTTATCCACCACTTGATGGTTACACATTTGTCGGTAAAGTCGAACCATCAACCTCCAGAGTCAGAGGACCACGAAGACCAGAGAAGAAAGATGAATGCGAGGTTGCTATTATTATTGTTGACTTACTGTGGTTTTAATCAAGCATGTAATTGTGTACGACAACGATTTTTCAGCTCATCATGCTTGTTGGATTAGCCTGTAGTGGAAAAACTACCTGGGCAAAGGAGTATGTCAAGAATAATACAGATAAAAATTACATTATCCTCGGAACGTCGACGTAAGAGGCTTACTATCTATTTCAGAACATAAAATTAAATTAATAATAGGGAATTAATCTTAGAATTAATATATCATTTATAGGGTTGTGGAGCGCTCAGTGAAAGACCCATCCATCATAACGGCTCCTAAGGGACCCAAAGCTTACGAAGGATTCATGAATAGAGCTGGAAAATTTGTAGAAAAACTTGTAAGTTGTTAAAAAATTCCTAACAATTATGTGAATGTTAAAATCGTATGGATTTTTAAAATCTTAGGTCGATTTGGCTCCATCTCGTCGGAGAAATTATATTCTAGACCAGGTAAGCTTTTACTTTTTGTATATTTCGAAAGGCACACAAGTCGACCGGTGAGTTGTATAAAAAACAAATTATTTTCTTACAAACATGACTGCTGCATCCACTGCAGCAATTTGAAAGATTTACCAATAATTAAATTTAATTCATCAACTTTCTGTTTTCACTTTTGAATATTGATTGTATATTAGAATCAGAATACTAATTCTGGCAGCAGTAACTCTAATTAAGAGTAAATGGCGATAATTCATCTGGCGAAGCGTTGTCTTCAATTAACCACAGACAAACTGTGTTGGGCAGTGGGCAGCAAAAGCAAATAAGATGGAGATCCAAATATTTGCATTTTTCAAAATAATGCTATTACCACCCATCTATAAATAATTCCATCGGAATAATGGAAATTGCGGGCAACATTATACGAAATGCGCTATGAACAATGATTAGCTCCACTGTAATGGAAGTGGCCCTTATGGAATAAGTGGCCCTGGAGCAAGGAAGAGAGGAAACGAGAATTTGTGACGGCAACTCCACAAAGTGATAATCCTTCAAAAATCAGCAATAAATGAAACGTTCAGGCCCCGGACCGTGGCTACAACACAACTGGAAAAGTGTTGCAAATTGTATATTGGTCTGGGATGGCCACCTACAATGCAAAGAAAAGGAACTGCATCGTGATAATGATAACAATGAATGAACATATCTCCAAAAGACATTGAAACATTTTAGTGTGGTGTTTTAGATGTAGTTGTTGAATGAAACGAACCTTCGTTGTCGTTGAATTTGATTCAAATTGAATCACGGGGACCTTTCATATTAAATTGATTGTGGGAATTATGTTTATGTGGAAATTGAAAAGAAATTTGTTCTGATAGTCATTACTAGTCATATTCGCGAATGCGACAGGACCAAAAAATGTAGCTGTTAAGGTTAAGATTAAAATGAAATGGGCAAAATAACTTGATTGTGCTTGCTTTATATGCAGTGGAATATTTAAAATATTCATACTCCAGTGGAAATACGTTAGCTGAAATGGGCGAATATGGCAAACAAGCTAACCAAAGCAAATTTTCATTGATTATCTAGAGCAATGTACTGAGCAGTGTACAGCGTCGAAAGTGCGGTGGTTTCGAAGGTTTCAGGCGAAAGGCAGTTGTGATCTTACCTAAAGACGAAGAGTACCAGAAACGTATCAAAACTAAAGAACAGGAACAAGGAAAAAGTGTTCCCAAAAGCACCATCCTTGATATGAAAGGTTCCTAATTTTCTGAGAATTTATTTTCTTTCTTATTCAAAATTTTTGTCGAAGGAATATCACGGGGAGTTCTGCGTCTGTCTGTATCACTTTAATATAGACGGTCATAGCGAGTTGTCGCATTTTTGTTTTGTTAAAGAATGTGGTTTCAATTATTCGGTTTTCTTTCGTTTAACTCATTTGATTTCTATTTCTAAAACAATATTGTGCTAAAGTATTAACATGCATTCATCAATCACAGCGAGTTTCCAACTCCCGGAAGTTGGCGAGCTGTTTTCTGAAGTGGAATTTCCTGAGGTTGTCAAAGCGGATGCTGAGAAACTTGTGACTACTTACAATAAGGAAGGCGTAGATGCTGGTTATGGAAGATCCGGGTCAGGCAAAGGAAATCAGCGCGGGGGATATTTTGGTCGGGGTCGAGGATTTATGCAAAGTAAGTGTGATCCACAGAATTAGATACTATTATACGATCGATCCTATTTATTGAATAACTTGTCACAAGTTCTTGTGATGGTACATTCTGTATGGCTTTAATCAATTATTTATTTTTAGGAGGTCGAGGTGGCGGATTCATGAGAGGTGGGCCACCCCGTGGTGGGCGTGGCGGAATGATGGTAATTGTTTTACTTTCTTCAAGAAAAGTCAGTTGCTTTTCAAATGATGTGTGCATAGTTCATCGGACTCTGATGATGAATAATTCAAATGTCTTCGCCCCTATCTGATTCTTATTAGAAAATAGTTATACAATTGCTTTGTTTAACGCCGTTTCTAACTCAATTGATACTTTATTACTCAGATGCGTGGTCCTCCTAGACCTCCAATGCGTGGTGGTGGACCTCCAATGCGTGGACCTCCTGGCTTCCGTGGGAGAGGTATCATAAATTTACTATTGCTAAATGTTCATTATATTTATACACTGTGGATTACTAACAACTTGTCGGAACTAATTTTGATAGGTATGGGACCCCCTATGAGAGGTGGACCTCCATCTGGGATGAACGGAAATGCTAGATTCGGTGGTCCACCACGTGGTGGTGGTCCACGAGGCGGTGGTCCTCCTCGCGGCGGCCCTCCAATGTCACGAGGGGGTGGTGGGGGAGGTGGATCATGGCAACGAGCTTCTGGACCTCATATGGGAAACGGCCAGAGAGCTCCCCCTAGACCTCTTCAACAAGGACGTGGAGGCGGATCTTCTGCGCCCCGTTGGAGTTCACCAAAGCCAATTAACACAAATTCTCGTCCGCAACCTCAAGTTTGGCAACAGCAACCTCCTCCTCAACAACAACAACAATCCGTGTGGAACACAGGCAATGGTAATTTTCGACAATTTAGTAGTCAGACAACACTTGTTTCGTATTATAGATTATGTCTATCTTGTAACATAGGATTTAATAATTTTGGAGGACAACAACAGCAACATCAACAACAATCTCAGCAATATATTGACCCATGGGTGCAGCACCAACAAGTCCCAGATCAAGGTTTTGGGAGGTAAAAATTAATGGCTTACATTTTATGCATCCCATGTGTTTCGTGTTATTCACTAAAAGTATATTTTTACAGATCGTGGGACAGCATGGGAAACAACATGAATATGCAGCACAATAATGGCATGAATCGAGGCGGTGGTGGTGGTGGAGGGGGAACATGGCAGGGGTACGGAGGTCAACAGTTTGGAGGAGGAGGATTTGGTGGAGGAAGACGATAACATACATATACCAAAAATATAAATTGAAAATTAGCTGCAATCTACATATTTAGATCAAAGTTCGGTTTCAAAAAGTCGATATAGCACACACTTCCAACTTTTGTAAAAGTATTTACTCCTTGTGTCGTGTGCATCTCCTCGACATGAAATAATTCTGATTCTCATTTTACTTTATACTTCTATATAGACATCGATTGCAGGAACAATAGGTCATAGATTGTAAGTTACGAATGTAAGAAAACCATTTTGCAATATTAATAGCTTCAAGCATGTTTCATTATGCAGACAGAAGACTAAACATTAGGAACTATATTAACCTTTTAAAGCATATTAATAATTTTGATTTTATTGTTGTTGATGGGTTTGCGACCCTAACATTTATTGTTTGTTAGTTATAACCAGTTTGTATTAGTATTTGGTTGGTGGTATTTCGGTTTTTGTAGTTTAATTGTTTAATGACAACACTAAAGTGTTGTACTGTTTGTTACCTGTTATTATTTATATCTAATTAATATGATTGTATTTAATAAATGCTTATTGCATTCTGCAATCACTTTGTTTTTAATAAAGTTATTTCAAAACCGAATTAGCGTGTAAACTAAAATGGTATGATCTCTCCAGAGTTGATTCCACATATAGATTCAGTTCTATTGATTGTTGCCCAGGCCATTCTTGCTGTGGTGAATGAAAACCCATAGTTTCCCATTTTATCAATGCAAATTGCACCTCCGGCACCCCCGACACGTTTCGCCATGTACTGCAAACTTTCATTAATAGAAGTACTTGGGTCCATTCCTAAAAGGTAAAAACATGTCCACTTTACACCATTATTATCATTGCTTATTTCATCACACCTCTCGCACATCCATCAGATATTCGCTTAGCCAAACAAATTTTTGCAATGGACTCTCCGTGCCCTGGAATGAATGAAACATTGAATTTATGAATTATAACCAAATGCAGTTTTACTAAAATACACATTTGAAGAGAATTACCTGTACAGGAAACCGCACCGCTCTCGTTGTCCGCATAACCTCCTGACCCAATCATTGGAGAATCTCCAACACGTCCTGGTCTTTTAGCAGTGATACCTCCAGTAGATGTAGCACAAGCCAAGTTTCCATCGGAATCAAGTGCAACGCAACCCACGGTGTCGTGACGATTTTGGGGCGATGATGTCGCATTGATTTCCCTAATTGAAAGTTTCAATTTGAATCTGATAAAATAAATATATAATTACTCAAAAATATTTCACTTTTCACACCTTTCTGAAAACAAAGAGACCACCGTACTCTTATATTTTCTGTGCTGCTCCCATTGTTTTATTGATTCCGATGTAACAAGATCGTCTCTTCCCACTGCAGGAATCCCATTTTCATGTGCAAATTTATTGGCACCTCTCCCTACAAGCATGACATGATCGGTTTTATTCATAACAAGCCTGGCAAGCTGTATTGGATTTTTGATGTTTTCGACGCAAGCAATTGCCCCACATCCTAAATCGCTCCCGTTCATGATCATAGCGTCCATCTCTACAGTGCTATCAAATGTAAGAACTGAACCAGTCCCGGCATCGAAAATTGGGTCATTCTCAAGAATTGTGGTTGCAGCTGCTACTGCATCTAGGGAGGATCCACCACTAGAAAGAATTGTCCATGCACCCTTGGCCGCATTTTGAACTCCCAAAATGCTTTTTTCAACAAAGGAATCAGGTATTGCCCAAGCACCGCCATGAATGACCACAACAGGTTCCATATTGCAAATTTAATCGGTCTTTTTATTGTTGCAACTACATTTAACTATTTAATTATTCACTTTATAATGTACATTACAAGTTTAGCATTATCAGTTAATAATTTTTCTGATGCTGCTCAATTAGTCTTTGGGTCTCCACTAATTTATCTGCAAGACGATCTCGTTTCCTTTTGAGCCATTGTATTCTCAACTCTTTCGTTTTGTAGCCAGCAAAGAATCCCAAGGCGAAAGTGACACTAATGACTATGCCAAACGCCCAGCTTCCGCGAGACATGTCAATTATGAAATGACCGCAATAAAATAATGTTATAAACGTAGACTGTCAGTTTGTTCAGAGATGTCTGATGTCTCTTAAGTGTGCATTTTTTCACCAATTATTCATCTACATATACATACATTAAGAAATTAGATAGAACTTCATAAACATGATCATGATAACACTGATGCGTCTTATTGACTTACCAATTAGATCTTTAATTCATTCATTTGGTTGGCGTAATAAATGTTTTTTAGACAGACCGACTCATTCATTTCATCTCATATGGAAGCAGGTTCAAGCCTTATTGAACTTCAAAGAAAGGGTTAAAAACTAAACGGTGATTCGCCAGTTGTCAATCAATAATATGTATGATCTCGTTATAAGTTCTGGACTGAAACCAATAAAATTGAACTTTGAAATATCCTGTTAATGAAAAGAATTTTGCAATAATACACAAATAAACCAAATACACAGGAATTCACACAGAATCAATCAACAAATTAAAAGAAAAGATCGGAATCGGGACGCAGTATACAAAAAAAGTCTCAAATTCCTCGCCTATTAATTTAACACCCCTTGAATCAAATAAAGATAGAACTTTTCGCTTTCATTTCATCAGAACTCAAAATTATCTCAACTTGCACAAAACTGGTCAGAATCAGAAACTGATTTTATGGATTTGATCCCGCTGTCAATCTGATTCTCAGCATGGGCACACCCTCTGCTCTCTAGAATCCACAACCACACCAATAATGAAATACATGACGAGTGATGGCTCTGACGATGTGGGACAACGTGTAGATGAGATGAGATGAGATGAGACTCGTGTTGTTGGTTGTTTGAGAGCCATCGAAATATTTCAGCTGCCAAAAAAGCTCCTTCTTTCAGTCTGGGAGCTCATGCCGTGCGGTTGTTCTCTCTGGTTCTAAAATTCAATACAATTGTCGTCAATTCTATCCATTCTTCCGGTCATGGACAAATCTGGGGTAAGTTTGATCATCACCATATCATCGTCATATCATCATAGGGAAAATGGGGGTGGCGTGTTAATGACATCCATATTTAATTCTGTACCATTTTTCTATCCTGTCCAGGTTTTGTACACGTATGGTGGAAACTTCAGAGCCTTGAAGGTTCTCATTGCCAGCGGCTATTCCGGCGTAAAGGTTGATGTCGACTCAAAGTTCGTATTTGGAGAGACCAACAAGTCTGACGCCTTCATAAAGAAGTTTCCTGTTGGAAAGGTGAGCGTGGTTGTGTCATAGATTGGTGAAAGTGTGAAATTACAAAACGTTCAGTTACTACTGAGATTTAGGTGGTTAGATTGTTGAAATTGTATGGATTTGTTTCGTCATTAATTTATCTATGAATCGTTTGTTGTTTAGGTACCAGCTTTTGAGACCAAGGATGGGAAGACCCGTCTCAGCGAGAGTGATGCCATTGCATACTTTGTTGCGGATGATGCGCTGAGGGGAAAAGGAGAGGCAGAACGGGCTCAAGTCTTACAATGGATTTTGTTCTCACAAACAGAACTTTTGCCAGCCATTTGTGGATGGTTGTTCCCGTCACTATCTATTATGCCTTTCAACAAGGACGTAAGTAACTGCGACCCGAGAGTTTTAAACTGAACTTACATAAATTTCTTGGAATTTTATAGCAAGTTGCAAAAGCAAAGTATGAAACAGAACGGTGTCTCACTTCTTTGAATGAGTACCTGTCGTTGAAGACGTTCTTGGTTGGGGAGTCTGTGACTTTGGCTGATATTGCTGTATTTACCACGCTAGTGGATTTGTACAAGAATTTGTTAGATGGTGAAACGAAGGGTCCGTTCGTCAATGTGAATAGATGGTTTGACACAATTCTTAATCAACCTAAGGTCCAAGAGGCGTTGAAAAAGTATAGTTATCAATTCTCTTACTGCACAACACCTGTGAAATTTGACCCTGCCAAGCTCAAGGAAGTTACTGGTAATGGAGACATAATTTGCGAAATTTTGTGGTATATTAAAATTTTGTTTCAACAACAGGTGGTTCCCAACAACCGGCCGCAAAGAAAGACGATAAGAAGGATAAAAAGAAGGAAGACAAGCCAAAGGCAGCTCCAAAGAAAGAAGAGCCAGAACCTGCAGAAGAGATGGACGCTGCAGAAGCCGCGTTGGCAGAAGAACCTAAATCTAAAGATCCCTTAGATGCTCTTCCGAAAGGGTACGTACACATTATCTTTTTTCAAGGAATGCATTGATTTCTGAGGTTTCATAATAATCAAGCACTAATTTCATTTGTCATATTTCAGAACCTTTAACATGGATGACTTCAAGCGATTCTACTCCAACAACGATGTCGACAAGTCCGTTCCCTACTTCTGGGAGAAATTTGACGCAGAGAATTACTCTATTTGGTTTGGAGAGTATAAATACAATAGCGAGCTCAGCAAGGTATTTATTACATTTTTAGTTTAAACTACTATTCGAAAATTAATAATCGGCTGTTTAAAAACGTATTAATATCCAACTAGCCAATATTGTACAGAGTTGTCCTAGTCGACAAATAAATATAAAGGGAGCATATAAAGCAAAATTAATACATATTTGAATCACTCTTTTATGCCTAGGACTGGCAAATTTGTGGCTAATCGGATGTTTTTAAACCGCCGAGCATATACTATAGAATAAAAGTCTTTAAACAATATTTAAATTTTTAGGTATTCATGAGCTGCAACCTAATTTCAGGTAATACATACGTAATATTTTTGAAGCAATGCCGACGCAACGCCGTTCTCATTTTGTCATATCTTAATAACATTTATTATCATAGGCATGTACCAACGCTTGGACAAGATGCGGAAGAACGCATTTGCATCCGCCTGCCTATTCGGGGAGGACAACAACAGTACCATTTCTGGGCTCTGGGTCTGGCGTGGTCAAGACTTGGCTTTCACTCTCAGTCCTGACTGGCAAATTGATTATGAAGTCTATACTTGGAAAAAGTTAGACCCCGCCTCCCCAGAGACCAAGAAGATGGTCCAAGACTTCTTTTCATGGGAGGGTACTGATAAAGAAGGCAGGAAGTTTAATCAAGGAAAAATTTTCAAGTAAATATTAAACATCAATCACGCCTTCCTTTGGTTATGTATTTACGTTTTGTTGTATTTAAACTCGCAATGGAAATAAAGTCCTGCCAATGGAATAAAATTATTGAAATTTGATGGTCACATGAACACAAATACATGAATGCATACTAAATAAAAGCAGACGTCTTTTAAACTGCAATTTATCGACTGTTTATTGATTGCGTATTTACAAGTCAAAAAATAAAAGTATAAGTTTGTTTTTGTTCCAAGAACAGGAACTATCATTTATGGCTGATAAGTCTAGGCATTATGGGAAAAATATCCGAAATTGAAATTTGAAGAATGCAGTGATTTTTGGTACAAAGGCATAAGAAAATTTGACGCTATTTCTTGACAAGAGAAAATTATTATGGTGTGCAAGAGTATCACAGTTGCTACACTAAATATACGGATCAGATCATACAACTAACTAGTGGTATTGTATAATCCTTATCTTTAGTCTATTGTTTACTTTCACAAATGTGGGGACCAGACAAATGCTACATAAAATACACAGTAAATGAAAATTGGAATTGGACGCTGGTAGTGTCTCGGATGTAGCAACTATTAAAATTATTAGTCTCCATTTTGAAGAATATGATAAGCAGCTCCTAGTGCCCAACTTAATTCGTGACCATGTAGTTTCTTAAGAGCAAGAATGGGAGTTGACTTGGCTAGCCCGTAGCCATTATGTAGTATCGCTCCCATGAATGTCAAATCTAAACAAGCAAGTGGTAGATCTGCATTCACAGTTCGACATGCGAGTTTTCCTGCGTCTAAATAGTGTTGCAAAGTAAGTTTCCCTCCTTCCAATGGATCTGTAAAGATGAGTTTGATAATTCATTTCCTTGGTATACAGGTTTCCATTTGTAACAGAGAATCTTACCAATTAAACCCGCCTCTGCAGCTCTTTCAAAAAAGTAGGAGAAGACCACTATTTGTCGATTTAAGTCTTTTGGCTTGACCACATTTTTTCCTTCAATGAGGTTGACAATCACTTTGTAGCAAAAAATTGTGTTAGTTAATTATTATTTTTATATGAAAGGGAAGTAGAAACTTAATCGTTCCATTATTAAGTTAGTTAAATTATTACCTTTGTAGCATTCATCCCAGTCTGCAATTGCTTCTTTACGAGCAAAGCCGTTGTATTGAACCTTCTCAAATTTTCCAGTTTGGGCACCTCTATTAATGAAAATAATACACACAAGTTTAGTTTACTAATAAATCAGAATTACATTATGTAAGATAGACATAATATAATTTTAGAATTTTACTTCATAGTGTAAGTGACTCCTCCATATGTCCATTCTCGAGAGACCACAGGGTTTACACAAACGCTTTCCAACACAGTGGAATCTGGATTTGTTTGATTGACGGACAATACTGATTTTCGAACAGCCTGAAGACCAAGGCCCAAATAACTGCAACGAATATACATGCATGATGTATAAATACATGTATAACTAAACTCTTGCAGTGCTTGAGATTTACCTGTGTGTGTATAACGGCACTTGCTGATGGAAAAGGCTAATGTTTTGAATGTCTTCAGGGGGAAGAAATCCAATTGTTTCTGGAGATGAAGCAACAGTAATTTGGGTAGAGCCGCCGCCTAAGTCTAACGCGGCCACAGTCTTTGAAACGGATCCTCCAATTCGATCTGTTAATATAACATATTTGAATATAACAATCTGAATTTCGTATAGTGTGTAATAAGTCTTTAACACTCGTACCTAATAAGAAGTTGACCGTGAACCAAGAGAAAATACCCTCATCTACACCATCCATGATTCCTACTGAATCATCTGTTGCATGAAAGCCACTAGTTTTTATCACATTTGACACCTACATATATTAAAATCATTCATATTAATAGATGCTCGCATTATATATAGTATATATTATATACATTATATATGTCAAACGTACAGCTTCTAAAATTGCATCAGCCTTTGCTTTTGGAAGTAGACGGAGTCCAGCCGTCGCCTTCAATGAAATAGGAGTTGAAGCCCAATGTTCCTGGGGAATGAATGCTTTTGCTCTAGCTAATAATTTTTTGACACTATCAGCCGCGGCTTGTGGATCCTCTGCGTAAGAGGATAGACCAGGCTTGATCTCTTGGAATAGCTCGTCCTTAAGTTTCAAGTTTTTATCTGTGTATTAAAATGATGGCCCAAATCTTAACATATTCAGGTATGAATTATATGTAAAAAAGATTATCTCATACCATTCACGGACTGATGAAACGCGAATGCAAGGACCCTCGTCCCTGTAGATCCTGCGTCCAGAACAACGGCATAAACTTCTTTATGAAGTCCGAAACGAAGTAGTACATTCTCATCCCACCATCCCACTGAATGCATCGGTGTATTTGAGCCGCTGAAGATAAGCATCCACGCCAGGAGTGCGAGGACGGAAAGCCCAATAACAGCAACCCTCTTATTCCTTGGACGAGTACCCGGCACCCTTTTCATCTTATCTTTATTTAACTTGGAGGAACTTGAACCATTAGAGACCCCAGAACCATCACTACTTGTCTTTTCCCGGTTGCGAAGATGAACCTCTTCCGAATTTGTCATTCTCTGTTCAAAAATAGATTAAATTAGATATCTGAGGAGAGAGATTATGCTACTCACTTGCTCTACAAGACAGTATTACTTTAACCAGGTAAAATACACGTAGACATAAGAAATTTAATACACACAACTAATTTCAATCATATTATTTTGTATTTTAATTCAATTAATATCACTACTTGTGACTTGACAGAAGAATACTTACAATACTAACGTCCCCACAGCTGAACAAGACTGAAGCAGAGAGAAGAACCACATTCACCGGATCGAATCTTTGGATTATTTGCTTTCTTATTTGATAGCTAGAATAGGACCGAGATGGACGAGAGAAGTTGAATGAAATGATGCACGTTTTATACTTTATTCGTTCTTATTCTTCTCAATTCAACTCTCGTTAAATGTTTTTCTATTAATACTTATAAAATATTGTGTCACGAGAGAGACAGAGAATCAGATCAGAAAGGAACCGTTTAATAATCCAAACTGATCTTACTTTGTGCAGGATTATTAGTATTTGCACAGAAGAGAGTCAAATTGGATAGTGATGATGTGTGTGATGATGACAATGTTATTCCAAGATCACAAGAATCAGGCAAAAAGTGAAGGCCGTATACAGCAAGTGGCAAAAAACTAGTAGTAGTAGATTCAGAAGACCAAAATATTGAAGTTTATCGTCCAGCAAGTACAAAGTAACATACCAATTAAATAAAGTCACTCCAGATTCCAACCAGTCAATCCAGTTGTTGGAGGAATCCGCTGGACAATCTGTACAAAAGTGCTGAGGAATGGTCGAATCGGAACCAGTCTCAATTTCCTCTCCTCAAACAACCAACCACCATGCACTATAGATGATTCTGCTGTACATCGATCAACCTGTTTTCACCTTCCTTGCTATGCTACAACCTATAAACTGCAATATGTATGAGACTGGCTTTCTTTTATTTGGTCATGGAGAAAAAAAAGTTGTAGAGTCAAGAAATTGATTGGATCGAACGCTAAATAAAGCAACAAGTAAAACCTGGAGAAGAGAAGTGTTTTGGGACAATGCAATAGCGTATAAATTCAATATGACTACGGTATCGATTTAAAACTTCACTTTCTTTTTGTAATATAATATGGTGCGTCGAATAAAAATACCTTTTTTGGAGGCATGTTGGTCCTGTTGATAATATGATGCAATTTCACTCTCCGGTTGTCTCTGCCTGCCGTCTGGCAATTGATTAACAAAGAGTTTTATTGCAAAGAAGTTATGCTCGGTTCTGTCAGGAACATTATGAATTTAATTTATTCAAGTGAAATACCACCCATCATACTATTTCGTACATACATATACGGTTCATATTGACGTGCAGTTTGTTCAGTCATATGATGCATGTGACTTTTGTTATCAGGCGAAGGCTTTCGTTTTGTTATTTGTATGCTGTATGTACATAATTGTCTTCTAATCGTACTTTGTAAAGTCAATAATAATTGCATTGAAGCATCATAACTATCGGGAGAAATTATTGCCCTCGACCATAAATTATGAAAAGAACCCATATTCAAATATACTATGTATACTTAGTCGATAAATAAACGCCGGCAGTATAAGCAACACCATATCCAGGTATTAGTATGGTGTCATTCTTTTGCGTATGTATTTGAGCTTTCACTTTAATTATTCCTACACTCTCAATCCCGCAATGCAAATAAAATATGTATGCTGTCAAAAACTCAATTTCTGCTACCACTCTGTTCATTATTAAATGCAAGAAAAAGTTTGACAAGCATAAAGGATATATTTCATCCTCTGATCCTTATTCATATTCAGGGCACTGGATGCACCAGGAATCCTGGTCCAGGGTAGCAAAATAAATGAGCAAAACTTGGTGATACATACATACGTACTCCACTCTGTCATATAACCCCTGAGAGCCCTACTTGATCGAGAAGAACAATGCAAACGAATCGTGCTGAAGAACGCGATTGAGTGAAAGTAAGTAACTTTCACCAAAAAAGCTAACAAACAGAACATGACACGAGTCAACTCAAGTAGACTAACCAGCCCAACCAAATGAAAGGAGTAAATCCTGCTGCGAAACACGGATAACACGATACACACATAAGCATTGTGCAACTTCTCTGAGAATGGAGAAAGTTAAGCTTAAGTAAAGATGGGAAGGATTTCTATGGATCAATATGTATGCGCTATATATGCGCCAAAGCCTTGGTGGCTGACTTACGCTACAGATACTCTCCTTGTTGGTGTTGCGAGCTGTGAATCGAATCTGAGGACGAACCCAGTACCGTGTTGGAATGAGGGGCCAATCAGGAATTTTGGCAAAGTTTTAAGTCAACATAAAAAAATCATCTTTCAATTGTGTGCCACTTTCTTCAATAAAGTTATGCACAATATAAGAAAATGTTGATCATCTAGGTTCATGTATTCCAATTAATTATTCCTAGCCAATATTTCACCAAATGTTCGGAAGCTCACCACATCCAGAAAGAGTTAACCGACCGAACCCAGCCCAAACTAAAAACTCCGAGAAAGCCGAGAACACTCCGATTGAATATTACACTGCATATCTAAAACCTAACCCAACCACACCACAACATATATTTTACTTTATAATACTTGTTACTCCTTACTTGCTAAAGTTTACAAAGCTTGTTTCTGATCTGATCGTACGGAGGAAGCAAGCATGCTATATGCTAGTCAATCTAAGGCTACATAACCAACCGACAAGACCACTGCTACGCTATTCCGTTTCCTGTACGAAATTCTTTATTACCATTGCGATTTACTTAAAAATGCCACTTCCATCTGGGATTTAACAGATTTCTTAAAACAGAGATTAGATCAAGTGTAAAAAAAGATAACGAGTGGTTTCATTCAGATAAGTATATGCATCCCGTGCTTTCTCTGATATTTCTTCGCCTCAATTACATTTACATGCTGCTGCACCTTCTCTTCTCCACTCCTTTACTTGCGGGTTTCCACTAGAAATTCATTATTGAAAAAAAGGACAGAGGAGAAAGCAAAACAAAAGAGTGTGTATAATAGGAATGTCCATTTTAGTGATGATCTTTTAGTCTAGATTTCTTGCTGTGCAAATGAATTGTGAAATATTATGCTCTTCTACTCTACCCTCTCTCTCTACCCTGTTGAATTAAAGAAGACATTTGTGGCTGATTTACATTGAAGGCATTTGATCTGGAGGAAAATCAAGTAAGAATATGATATGATCGTAATAAAATAATACTTCCATTTGCTGTTGGTATATAATAGAAATTCTGTTAAAAAAGTTGATCTTTCAATAACAGGTTGGGTTGAGGATTGACTCAATGTTGGTTTTGGTGGTTAAGTACCTGTATTACATTACAAGTACAATTAAGTTAGTTAGTTACAAACTTTAAACTGGTGGATATATGGTATAGTATTTAAAGTGTGAAACAAGGTAATCAGTCCACAGTCCAGACTACTAGTTTAACCAACTTAATAAATACAGAGTAATATAGGATATAAGTTACAACAGCTATATACATTAATTATACGCGTAATCTGCGAGACTATTATTGCAATTATTTGTCCCTGCCCAAAACATACTTATATTTATCGGAATATTGCACAGTCGTAGGTCGTGCCTATATATAGTTCCACTGGCATATTTATTTTATATTTGATTTGTGGAATGTATCTAACTTATTAAACTAATATATTAGACTTCATGATTTTATCCGTATAAAATTTCAGTAAGTTTTTCAAGTTAATTTCATAATTATATCTGGTACATATTACATACCAAGATTTCCTGAAGAATGTTTCCCAATACGCAGAAATGAAATCAAGGTTAAATTTGACTTTAAAGAGAAATGTTGTATTGGTAGGTTTGTTGAACAGTACTTTTTCAATTTTAATGTTGGAAATATTTTAACGATTAATATAAAACCACGAGCATTTTGATTTCTAAATAATGGTTATATTTTTCAGATTCAAAGTCTCAATTAAATCAAATCAAGAAAACTCAACGGGCTTGGCAACATTTGGAAAAAATCAACCAGAAATATCATTGACGACCGGCAGGCAATAAGTACTTCTCATTTTGCTAATACATAGCTGCTCTTCAAGCGTCGGCATCATCTTTCTTTACGAGATTCGTCGAAATTCGACAACATAAAAAACATTTCAAAGCAATCACCTAAAAAATAAAGACACTAAAAAAATGGTAAGTTTTTCTACTATCACTAATAACAGAATATAGAGCAATGCTTATTATGTTCGCCGTAGTAGATTATTATTAGTGTTTTATAGCTGTAGCTATACTAACAACAAGTCACAAAGTACTATTTGGTGAATAGCATTAGTCCGTAACTTTTGTGTCTTCTTTTATTGGAAGATAAGAGTAGAGTGTGATGGAGAAAGTAGAACTTTCACAAAATTCAAAATTTTAATGACTCAATGAATGCACGAATTACGAGTTACACACTCATAGTTCGTTGTAAATCAATAGCTAATAATATTAATTCTATACACCCTTAAAAACTGAAGCTTCTAGCTTTCGTTATCTATATAACAAAATGAGGAAGAGTATCCAAAGTATAAATCGAGCAGATTATACTTCTGGAGCATTTGGGAAAACATCCAAACAACAGGTACCTCAACACAAACAATCTCAGCCACTCATTCCGACGCCACATCCGAGAAAGTCTTCCTTGGAAAGAAAGAGTCAACAGTTTGATCCACGCCAACTTGAAGGAAAGAGACCCAGCACTCACAACATCAATGCCATTTCAAGTGCTACGTCCTCCAAATCCAAACCAAAACCAGGAGTTCCAGAATTGCCATTGTCATCAAATTCTCCAAAAGGGGGCAATGTTTTCAGACCTAAAGCCTTACCTCTTGCACTCATCAAAGGCCGTCGGGTTTGTCCGTCCATCCTAGTTTTGAAGTGAATTTGGTCTAAACATGATATGATATTATTATTATTGTTTGCATTTTTGGCCAAAAAGTATCATAGCTTGCTTGCACAATGCTATGAAAACTGACTGAAAAGCAAATAGCTGAGCAAATTCACTTTTTGTTTCAAATTTTAAATTGGCGATTTTTCTCCATTCCAGGGTAATGAAGTGTCTCTACAAGGTGAAATGTGTAGTCACTGTAAGTTACAGTGTTGTACGTCCATTTTCTATATCTGTCTTACACTACTTTTCTTACTTTCTCCCAAATGTTCTTGCTAATGTTCTTTTGTCTCAATAGTCGATCCTGATGAGATCAAGCGGTTGGGAAAACGGTTCAGAAAGTTGGACCTGGATAACTCTGGTTCATTATCTATTGATGAGTTCATGAGTTTGCCTGAACTGCAACAAAATCCATTAGTCCAGCGTGTAATTGATATTTTTGATGCCGATGGAAATGGCGAAGTTGATTTTAAGGGTAAAATTAGATACAGAAGTTGTCTCGTGTGTCCGTGTGCTGTTGTACTATAATGGAGTGTTTTTTATTAAAGTACTCATGAATTTTTCCCATTAATTTTTCATTACAGAATTCATTCAAGGAGTCTCGCAATTTAGTGTAAAAGGCGACAAGGAATCTAAGGTTAATTTTGCATATATGTAAGTTTAGTTCTTTTGTCCACGGATAAAACTTATAAATTTTATTTTAGCTCCGATTTGCTTTCCGTATTTACGACATGGATAATGACGGATATATTTCAAACGGAGAGCTATTTCAGGTATATTTATTATTTATTAATTAGAAGATTTCAAATTGATGCATGTGAGAATGGACTTGTCCGCAGCCGCACATATTCTATCATACCAGACAATGTTTAATCAAATATTATGATTCATATTTGCAGGTCTTGAAAATGATGGTCGGCAACAATTTGAAAGACACCCAATTGCAACAAATAGTTGATAAGACAATTTTGTTCGCTGACAAGGATGAAGACGGAAAGATTTCATTTCAAGAATTTTGTAGCGTGGTTGGAAATACGGATATTCACAAAAAGATGGTCGTGGATGTCTGAAGAGCATTATAATTTTTGCCCCACTACTGTGTCCACTTATTGTGCTCGGGAGGATTAAATGTGCTATTCAACCGATTACAAAAACCTTATTACTAAAAGATCATAATACATCTTAAGCCCGGTACCCCATTATATAAACCCATTATATTAAAATAATACCAAAAATACCGTTTACATATAATAATACACTCCTACCATAATAAATATGCAACTTATCCTATGCGGTTGAAGTATATCATACTCGAGACTTTGTTTAACGTGGATGTCGATTCTTTGTGTACTTATTACTGAAAATATGTGTACATTACCTTTGTAACGTAAGGATTTACGATGTATTTATTTTACGGAGACTATCATCAAAAATTAAACTGTTTATGAGTGTTGAATAACTACGAAACAAAAATGACAACGTAGATGCGAGGATAAATTATTTGCGTCTTATTGCAGTGCGGCATATTTCATATTTCAATAATTAGTATGATGAATTCATCAGAAATAAGAATTAGCACGAAAACTTGGTTAGATTATGAAATCTATCTTTATTTAGATTTATGGAAAATTCATAAAAATTAAACGCCAGCCGCAGCTTTTGCAGCGATACGTTTATTTCGTTCTTCCGAGATGGTTAGCTTAACTCCTTTTCCCTTGGGTAGCGACACGTAGGGCTTATTTCCTTTTCCGATGATGAAAACGTAGTTCAATCTGCAATGCAACCAACAACTTGTTAGTTTACTTTCAATAATTTTAGCTTTTAATAACTGTCTACTCTCTTGGTAATGCCCATCTTGCATGAAAATTTGCAAGTGAGCGACCGTGAGAGAAGTCATTCATTCGTATTGCCCACATTTTGACCCGCATGATTACAGATTAATCAAACGGACTTCGAAAGGGGCATGACAAAACAATTAGCGTTAAACAAATGTCCGTCCAGTTAATTACCTAGTCGCGAAAATGTGGCCAACGGCATCCTTTATGTGAACGATGTCGAAGGACCCTGGATGTCGCTCACGACTTACGACTGCACCCACTCGCCCCAAGTTACGACCTCCCGTAATCATGCACAAATTTCCTGCAATGTAAAATCAGCCTTTCTTATAATTCCATTTATAATGTTTTCAATCTGTAGACTATAATTTATGTTATCAGTTATTTCGAAATACTAATCAAATATCGATCATTGGATTATGCCTGAAATATTAGCTCATCATTCTGAGTATATATAATAAACAAAATTCATATATGAGTAAAGGTTTACCTGGATCCATCTTTATAAAATCGATGATCTTCCCAGTTCCAATGTCAACTTGTATGGTATCGTGAACTTTCACCAAGGGGTCGGGATATCGGATAGTTCGTCCGTCGTTCGTCACCAAGAATGGAACGCCCTTGGGACCCACGCAAACCCGCTTCACTTTGCACAGCTTGTACTAAAAAATCATTAAATTGCAGATCAGCCCCCTTGTCATCAAATAAAAACTAGCATAAATCAATCCATATGCAAAAAAAAAGAAAACAAACCTTAGCTTCCTCGTTGGTGATTCTGTGGATGGTGAATCTTCCCTTGACATCATAAATGAGTCGGAAGTTCTCACCTGTCTTCTCAATTTGGATGACATCTAAATCAATCAAAACAAATTTTACATTTTGATGCTTTTCCTAACACATAATGACTTTTACTTACCCATGAATCCAGCTGGGTATGTTGGGTCACATCTAACCTTTCCATCAACCTTCACTAGTCGCTGCATTAAAATCTTGGTGACTTCAGCGCCGGTGAGGGCATACTTCAGTCGGTTTCTGAAGAAAAAAAGAACCGTCACATTAATCACCGAAGAATAAAACACCCGTCCCGTCACATTAACGATGTTAGAAAAATTACCGTAAGAAAATCACGAGTGGGAGTGACTCGCGCAATTTGTGAGGTCCAGTGGATGGACGAGGAGCATAAACTCCTCCCAATTTGTCCAACATCCATGATTTCGGAGCGTTTAAACGCTTCAAATGCTTCTTCGGTCCCCTAGCCTGAAATAGTAACCAAATCACAATAAGCTCAGCTCAGTCAATATATACATCTCTCTTATTCTATCTATGGCTTTTCTATCTAGAAACTAAACCTCTGTCACATCCGACACCTTGGTGTGGTCGTGACCAAGTTCTATTCCAAGAGATATTATAATATAGATTGATATAATATATCATTTTTTTTACAAAACTCGCCATACAATACACAATAAATATTATCCTTCTTTACAATATTTGGGAATTGGAATAATTGGATGGCTAGATAACTTTTACACTTGTCACTTTCTAAAACTATTATAATCATACGAAAGTGAAAGCAGTGGATGTTGAGATGGGAGGGTGTGACCTTACCATGATGGGGCAGCTCTAATTCAATTTCCAAAGGGGTGTGTCGACCTAGAGAAAAAGTGTTCCTCTCTCTGATTGAGAACCGGTGGGGCTTGCTGATGTTGGCAGAGGTGATGATGAGGGAGCGAAGCAGCATGGACGGCTAGAAAGAAAGAAGTGCTTCTAACTTCTGAACTTCCCACGACTGACGACTCCACAACCAAGCACAGAGGGCGACTCTGGGATTATCGCAATAACTGTGCTCAGCAGCACCTGCCTCCAAAATTACACAATGAATCGTCATCTCATATCATAAATCTCAAGATTAATTGTTTACAGAAGAAATTGATGAGTAGAACTTGCAATAATATTTGAGTGAAGGGTATTCACTGGGACGTTGTTCAAGAATTCGTATTCCTCTGCTTTACAGCAAGCTCGATATAAACTAAGCGAAAATCTCAGGCAGGGTCCAATGACTGTATAATGCTTCCTATTCTAATCTTATCAACAATAAAAGACTAAAAAGAATTTGCAGAGTAGGGTCTGTTCTCAGACATGACCTCCTTTTAATAATTTGTTATTGCATTGCATTATAATTTAAGTAGTTTTCAGCTAACTCTTATAATCAACTCAAATTGTATAAGTAATATGAATTTGTGCATGGAATGAATTACATCAAGAATACAACATTATTTTTCACACAATACATTCATAGTGGATTATCTAAAGAAAAATTAAAGTACATTTTTCGAGTTTTATTTAATTAAATCTCAATTTGACACAGAAACAGAATTCCTGAGATTCCCCACGAGAATGGATGTCCAGCAGTGGATGTTGTCATTTTGTGTGGTTGAGTTGAATTGAATGGTTCGCTTTCTTCAACTACTCAATTTGGAATTGCCTTGCCTGGCACCTGGCTGAGTTTACTTTTTGTATTGTCTTTGATTGATTTGATTATTGACAATTCACAATTTGTTGACGACAAACGCAAATAATAGTTCATTTCAATTTGGATTCATTTCTAAAATTTAGAAATCAAAGTCTGATGGCAATGGTTTGAATTGAACGCTATCCACACTCTAATAAATATTTACTTATCTCCTCAACTTCTCTCAAGATACAACACATAATTGCATATGATATACGGTGAGTCATTGGTGGAGGTGTTCTTTCTGCTTTTAATAATTCATAATTATATTAATTAATATATTCATTAACAAGTAAAAATATGTAAACTGTAAATTAATGTTCCGTTTTGTTCATGGGAAGGGATAATATACGTGCTTTTGGTAATTAGTTTCTTAAATTTTTCAAGATGAGAGAAGTTTATTTATTTTCGTTTTCTTCAACGAAATCCATTGTTATGCGTTTTTATTTTAGGGTGACCAGTTGAGTGAACCACTATTAGCCTGAGTCTAAACTTAATCTCTGTGGAAGAAATGGCTGACGATGGAGCAGAATTGTCCCTTGGTGAATGTCCATATATTATCTAATAACATTTTTTCGTGTGCACATTGTTGTTTATTTTATATTTCAATATCATTGGCTGATTAATATAGATGATTACATTAAAGTAAAGAGGAAGCAAGGGGCTTTCAAGATTGGACGTGGACGTCGAGTCAAGGTGCAAGTTCAGGGACGAAATCGGAAACAAAATCGTATTGCAACAAAAAATATCCGGCAGCAGCAACCACGAGCTGGAAACCAAGTTACACCAAATAAAATTCGTCGTGGGCGTGGTCGCGGGAGAGGAGGGGGAGCAGGTCGAGGTAGATATTTCGGCAATGTTGACACAGCGCATGTCATTGTTGTAAGTTTTTTTTATGGAAATGTAATATTGCAATGCAATGCAAAATGTAACAATTTAATTATGTTTACGTTATGCCATGCTACTAGAGCCAACGTGGCACGCAACGTAAAGGAAGAGGTCGTGTGTACCGGAATTGGACAAGCGGTCATCAAATTGTCCCATTAATGGCAAATAACTTTCTTCGAGGTCAACGACGTTACCAAAATCCAAAAACTCGAGGATACGGCCCAAGTCAAAACTTAGTCAGACAGGCTCGACAAAGATTAAACGCATCTGTGGTACAATTACACCCTCGCAACGATTTGAGAGCAATTGGTCGATTTAATAATCGGCGAGCTGTCCAGAAGTTGGCTCGTAAACGGGTTCAGCGAGCTCGTTTTCAGCTTGCGAAACAAAGAAAAGTGGTATTCCGTCCGGAAACTAGCATACGATCTGGAGTTGGATCATTAATGGTAGATAACTCGACTCACGATTGCCAAATAACGCTACAATATCAAATCTAAAATCTATTTTCTCACAGCCCTTATTCTCAGTCACATCCGGCATTAGAAGAACTCGATCTGGATTCGTCACCGTCAGTAATCCAGTTGAAAAACAGATTCAACGGTTAGTTGTAAAAGAGAAAATCCAAAAAGCCCGTCAAATTAGAATTTTTAATCAGACAAGTAATGGGTGAGTAAAGAAATGATACAATATTTATTTTTTAAATTATATATCTAATCATTTTCATTCTGTTGTTTAAAAAAGCCATTCAAACGCGCATAAGCAAAATAGACCACGGCAGCAGACACAACAACCACGGCAGCAGACACAACAACCACGGCATCAAATTATGCCTTTAATAGGAATGGGGCGTAACTATAATTATGCACCTCAACAACAACGAATTGCTCCAAATCATCAAGTCCGACTACGCAATGATCCTCAACCGAGGGCATCTCTTAATCACAACAGACGGTCTATTCCGGAAATGGGTATGAGCATGTATGCGGACCAAGAGGAAAGTCAGCGTATGCAAATCATGCATAATATGGTACCCTTTATGAATACACGACCTCAACAACAACAACCGCAATGGATAGCTCCACACCCGCCTTCTCCTCCTTTTGCTATCAGGCGCACAATGGTCAATAACGTTTATGACCCAACGAATCCTGCAATGGATTATGACATGCCACATGGATTAAATCCTGACATTCAACGCAAAATTAACTTTATCCAAAATCATGGGAATAGATCTGCAAGTGATCAACGTGGTAGTAGTGGGCATCGAGAAATAATTCCGGATTTTCGTGCTCCCGTGTCATCATCAGCTATGAAACTTGGAGATAGATTCAAGATGTATATGCAGTAATTTATGTCACGCATTGCTCCTCGTTATTGTTGAAATATGGTTTGATACTCTGTCCTGTGGCTGTTTGTGTTCTTTGCCAAATCTAATATTATTTGATATAACATATCCCGGCCTGCTTGACAGGAAATCATTTACAACCTTTATCTTCAGCCTGCCAGTTATAATTCGACAGTTTAATAATGATTTGTTGTTTATCAAATTGAATAGCATTAATTTAAATTGATTTCCGTTGTCTATCTAAATGATTAACAGATTTGTATAAACACGGCTTTAGTTATACAGTAATAACTTATGAAGTTGATGAGATTTGATAAATTACCAAATTACGTGTGGATTGATGACTAGCATGATTGGACCCATGAATCATTTAATGGTTATGTTGTGTGTATTAATTTGATTTTTGTTATATTTTGATATTAATAGTATGGAAATAGATTAGATATAATAGTTAAGAGATATCCTCAGAGTCCATGAATTACCAATATCAAATTGATATTGTACTTACCACTAACTAAATTTCTCAACACCCTACAATGAAATAAATGCATATTTTTATTATTGAAGCTTCAGTTGAAACAATTTATTCGTCGATATCGACATCTGACTGAAACACATATTACTTTAGATTAATTTGGTAATAAATATTCTCACTTGGACAAGACTGACAATTGTACTTGTATGCGTAGAACTGTATAAAATCTATAGGAAAGCCATTCAGCAGAATTAAACAAATACTTGAATATATAAAATGGATTACTTAAATCAAAACGCCTTTTGCTTCTTTTCAATACACATGTACAACTCCATATGCAAAAGTCCACGACAAAATGTATGTAAACAGCGCTCCAAAGAATCCATTTGTGAGAAGGGCCTTTCTGGATGTGAAATACCGTTGATAATCTGCCCCCGCTTTCGCCACGAGAATAAGCCACATTCCAAAAATGGCGAGGAAATAGAATCCAAATCCATACAAACTGGTCAATCCTAATATTCCAGCACACAGGCCGGAAAAGACGGCGGTGCAAGTGCGGGTATACTCCACAACGGCAGCGTTATGCTGAATCGCTCCTTGATTATAGACCCTTGTCTCCCCACCCCTCTCCACCTATTAGAAACAAAATGATACATTTTACAGTCCCTGAATTTTATATTATCAGCATAGGAGACATAGAATTAGATACTATGATAAGCAGAAGATTCACCCACAGTGAAGGTACGTGTCCTCTGCATGTTGTGTCCCTTGTGTTATTATTTCTGGTCAGATGGATAATACAGATAATACGGTAGCTTCCGTTCAATTGTTGCTGTTGATATATAATAAATTCATTTTGATGAAATTTGAAGATTAAATAAATTTTAGTGTCATCATCGTCGTCTTCAATCAAATTCCAACTCTCACCTTGTCACACCCGACCCACACTCAATCGACGATTCCTTCCCTCTTCCTCCCTTTTCAATGCTAATAACCCAACAAATCTTGATAAAATATTAAATTCTACTTATTCCAATCAAAATCAAAACACAAAACTAGCACCGTTTGGTTTAATTGAATTGAATTAATTTAATTTACGGAATGACTGACTGACTGTGAATTGGTTGGATTTGGTGTTCCCCCTTCCAAATTGGAAACCGCGAAGCTTGAGGACACTGCGATGAGGAGAGAAGTGTTCCCACACGTGCTACCGCTTTCTTGTGTTTTGCCAACAAAATTACAGATTTCGAAAATATTATTCAAGTAAGTTTGTGTTCAGGTAGGACATATTTATATGAATTCGGTTGCGGATTCAGTTGCGTTAATTATATATTGTCCATTTTAATAGTGACATTCTCGTCATCATATAAATAAGTGCAGTGTCAAGTTTGAAGTATGAAGTATTTCAATTAATTTGTTTTATCTTTTGCAGACCAAGAGAAAGCGAAGGAAGATATTGAATTATGGTCATCAAATTGGCGGATGTGCAGATGGAGGGCAAGAAAAAGAGCAAGACTTCTGCAGGAGGAAAACGGCGACTGGAAGTTGTCGCCAACGTTGACGGTACATACTTTATATAAAATTGAAATTGATGTTTTGAGTTTTGAATATGCTTGTGTAGTAATTTATCTATTTCAATTTAGATATTTCGCCTGATCCAGATTCTTCTGTGGGGGAATTAAAAAAAGCTAAGCCTGCGGTGGATGACGATGTTCTGAAAAGTCTTGCTGCAAGTGAGATTATTCTTGCTTCGTCAGCTGCTTCACATGATTCTAAAATGCAGTGTCTTTCGGATCTATTTCAATCAATTTTGGACAAGAATGTGAACGTTGTATTGATCACGACAGATTTTCCAGCTTGGGTGAAAAATGCAATTTCAATCGTCTTAAAGGGCGTTACACAAGCCTCGATAGCATTCTTCAATGTAATCACTTTGTCGATAAAAGTGGCTCCAGCGGTTATTGAATCATTATTGGAAAGCGTACTCAACATTGCCCTGTTCTATTCCCGAGCAAACGCAAATATTCAGGAATCGTGTGATAATTTCATGGAATTTATAGTCCACACTTTCGAGAAGCTGAGGCGATTTCCAAAATTCATTGCCAAGTTTTTATGCTGTATTCGTGATAATCTCAAGCCAAAGAGTAAAAATGTTGAAAAAATGATGTGTTCAAAATTTAAGACAGCCGTCGGTTCGGTTATTAATTTATTGACCGTTGGACAGATTACGGATTTATGGAAGATGCTGCAACATAATTTGGAAGTTGAGTGTATTAAACCTCTCAAGGAAGGCACCGGTACGAAGTAGATTTTCTATTTGTAATAGGAGCATTTTCGTAATTCCTAAATATTATTCTCATTTTAGATGACAAGAAAACTGAGCAGTTTTTGTATGTTGTGGTTGAGCTATTTGTTGAATTTTTATCCAACATCAGAGTTGCAGATTACGCAATTCCTGCAGCGACGGTAGAGAAAATTTCAGAAATGATGGAAAAACTTAGCGAGGAATGCTTGAAACCTTTTGGATTGGTTATGTCGGGAAGGGAGAAACTGGTACGTTTTATAATAATATTTCTTATAAATTGTTCATAAAACTTGATCCATGTATATCTGTTATAGGATTTGGTGCTAGTTAGATCATACTTGAGTTTGGCGTATGCATTTGGTCAATTACATGGAATTATGCTATGTTATAATGCAAGGTATAATGGAAAGAAGCCTTCATTCAACGCTAATTCTTTGGATGCTGCCGACTTATCGTATCTTCAGTCGTATATGTCTGGTGAATTTTGGATCACTTTCTCTGCTCGTGTATTAAAACGTGACGATTCAGAAGCAACACAGCTTTTGGTGAGCTGAATTGGCTGTAACAAAGGATTTTGAATGGTATATTATTATTCACATTGGTTTCACATTTGTGTATTGTCGTGCAGGTTAACCTGGTCGCCCAGAAAATGACGTTTATGACAGCGTTATGGCATAAATTTAATAATTCTGTCGATACTGGTGTCACGGACAGCACAGAGAAATCCAAAGAATCACAAGAAATGCAATTGAAGGATGCTGCAGAATTTATTTGGACAAACCAAAATAAGAATTGCGTTCAATTTTCCGACGAAACTCTCATCCTGGTTTCTCAGTACATTGAGCCACGACATATACTTGAACTGGCTGGAATTTGTATTCAGCAGCTTGAACCGCTGGGCAAATCTGTGAATATTTCAATTAAAAATAGCTCCTATAGTTCCTCCAGTCTTTTGACTATGACTGGAAATCCCACGTTTCACTACTCTTTAATTTTACAAGCTCTGACCGAAACAATGAGAAGGATTCAGAAAATGAAGTTGCTCCCAAATTTCCTTAAAGCTTTACTGGCTGACGTTTTATCACTTAATTCAAAAACAACTTTAATTGTGGAATCACCATTTACGAAATCTTACAATTCTAAAACCCAAAACGCTAGCCATAATATCATGGAAAGTTTACTCTCATCTGCTAACTCTAGTATTCTGAACTCCTCCAGTTTGATGGATGTGAACTCCTCGAAGAAATCCATTGAATATTCAAGCCAATTAATTAACGGAATTTTAGAATTTCTCAGCAGTTTAGACATTGACACATATCCAAAAGATGTGAAAACAGTTGTATTCTTGTGCTCATTGATAATTTTTGTAGCTCTTTCAGAGCAAACTTCTGATAATTCCGTGTTAGAATCTGTTTCAAAATTAGTAGTGTCTGCTGGTATCCAGTCTCAAGGGAATGAAATATTATTTGGTGTTCATTGGGTGCAATTATTCAAATGGTATACTGCCAACATAGACAGATTTTCATCGACAATTCAACACGATTGGTGCAACATGATTCTAAGCAATGTTTTTATGTCACCGAAATTTGTAACGGAATTTGAAAAGGAATTACAAACGTTATGTACAGTGGACAATCTGAGTTCGTCTCTTGGGCGCATTAGTTTGATGTCTTTGGAGTTTTTATTGAAGGTAAGCAGCAAATAAACCAAAAAATTTCATCAATCAAAGTGGTTTTAGTAGTATGTGCATAATACAATTGTCTTTTATTTAGGAATTGCACAATCCGAAAACGAGATTAGTACCACAACTGCAAGATCACTGTAGAAAATTGGTACAATTCGTCGTAAACAAACTTGCAAATGTGGACACAACTGGCTCTCCAAATTTTTACCAGGCCTGTTGGTTGGCACAACTATCTATTGACAGGATGGACGAGGATACGCTAAATCTATACAGAAGCTCATTGGCCGCAAAAATTAAAAAAAGCTTAAAGTATCTTAAAGCTAGTGCATCAGTCGATTGTGTGGAAAATGACATTGTCTATGCTATACGGTTTTTACATACCGTATGCAAATCCCAAACAAAAGTCCAAGATGTCTTACCAGCCGAATTTTTTAGTAAAATTTGGAAATCGTGTCTCAGCCCAAACATTCTACAATACGATGCTCATTCATCACTTCAACTTTGCTCTCACAAGTTGAAAATACCGAATACGTTTGTGAAGGATATATTTCAGACTTGTAATACCTCAGATTTCCTATTGATTTGCGATTCATTGGTGGACAGAACCACGGTACGTTACTTGTTGGCTTATCCATGATTATTTTATTTTTACATTAGTTATCATATTGAATTATATGTTTGGCAGGCCCTTGCTGACACGCCTCACAATTTCAAAGAAATTAGTATGGTTGTGCAAATTCTTGCGGAATCCGTGGACGCAGAGTTGTCACCTGAACATAAACCTATTCGCCGCCATACGTTACAAGAATGCCTTCACAAAATTCCACTATTGACCCTTGAATGGGATATTAATGATAATACATGCTTGAACAGTGCTGTGATTCCTTATCTTAAACTTCAAACGAAGATTCTCCGACGTCGCGGGGTTAGTTATGTTTATCTCTCTCTATTTTCTTTTATTGGATGATTAATGACTTTCAATTTTGTCTAATGTTTTAGCATTTGCCCTAATTTTTACTTTCGTTCAGTTCAGACAACATAAAAATAATCAATTAACTTTTTTTGCTTAGGCAATGGTCAACCTGAAGACACTTGCTGTGTGTCTTACATCTGTCACCTCTGTCCCATTGGCGTTGGTTGAAGACTCCTCTACCTTCAAAACTTTATTCTGTACACTGACAGATCTTATGAACGCACTAGTTGTTCATAGATTGGATGTTATTGCATTCAGATCTCATATTTTCCTTCAGGTAAGCTCCTCTCCCATTATGAATATCGTCTGATTTCAATCTTTCATTGCCATTTTTGTTTCATGTCAGTGCTTCCAATACCTGATAGAGTGCCTTACTAGAAGGGCAGATCAAAAGAATAAACTGTCCGACGGAGAAATCCTAAACGTTCGTACGTGTGGTCACAGCATTGAAAGGTAAGGTGTTTATGGTACTAATATTACTAATTTATATCTGCTAAAAGCAATCTTCTCCGCAATAGATTGTGTCAATCTATGAAATTGGGCCAGAAGGAATTTTCGAGAGTTTCGCCATACTTTGTAACAGTTCTCATAAAGCAGTTTGAGATATTGGCAGTTTACCCCGCTGTTAAAGTAATTATCTACTTTAAATAGCCTACGGCACACCGTCTAATAATAATATGCATTTTCCCTACCTTTATGAAATTTTAGGTTCCATTACTTGGTGGTTGTTATAAACTTTTGGATCTTTGTGATGAACATGGAATTTCTCAACTAAATTCTTTATTAACTAGCGGATCAAAAGAAATTCTAAAGGCAATCTATGACCAATACAAGAAATATTATCAATACAAAGGAAGAGTCTAGATTGGTAAGCTATGTATATGATGTGTGCTCATCATCATGAGCTAAATATTTGTCTTAGATTAATACTTTATGTTCAACCGCCACTTGTTACAGAATTCGTTTACTGGACATCTTAACTGGAACATCTCGCTGAAAATAAGTACATCATTTTTTATTACTACAAATAATTCTTAAATAGTTATTTCTCGTGTTGAAGAGTTAACTCTTATGCATGGTGGTTGATCTTCAACTTTAGCAAGATTTGTTGAGTCTGCTTTATGGTGGTGTAGTAAGCAAAAGTAGTCGTCAATATTCACAGAACCCCAAGTTGTAAAATGTGTATCCCTGTCCAACACACTCTGGCTGGCATGCTCCGTCTGCAGGATTGTACAGCATGTTTGAGGGTTTCCCTTTCAGTCGCATTCATGCAAGTGGTAAGAGCTGATCTGTCTCCGTAGTCGTATTCATGCAAGTGGGCTCGCGTTGTCTGTAAAATGATACGTATCAAATCGCTTCCCTACCTGAGATCTGTAATCAGTGAATAACATCTGCCAGCTTTGGTTTGCATTTCTACTCTTGTACTATTTTTTATAGAATTGTGACTCGTGTTAAACATTTTGAAATTGTGTAACTTGATTTGTGAACAGTGCTGAATGTTTTTGGCGTACCGGCGAATTGTTTATTTCCGTAAATAGCTTGTTATATGTATAACTTGTATGGAAGTGCAATATTAGATAATTGAAAGATTTGCAGTTGACTTTTACATGTATACTGTTATGTTAATGAATAAATGATTTATAAAAAATAGTGCTGCTATTGTGACTTTAATTCTAAACTGTACTATATTTCTTGAGGTGCAGTTTTATGAGCCGCCTCATAAAACCACAGAATTTAGTGATACTATGAACACGGTTGCAAAAAAAACTTCGAATTTGTTAGAAAAATTGGACAGTATATCAATATATAGGTTTAGCTGAATTAAGGGTCGCGATAGACTGAATTAGCATTCGGAAGACTTGCATGATGAAAAAGGGACTGGATGGGACCAATAATGTATTAATGCCTACCAAGAAGACTGACAGTTGCGCAATTTTGGGTTAACGAAGCAATTCTCCAGCCGAACATAAAAATGGACAAATCAAGGGACTATGACTCGGATGGGTCTATCTCATGGGAGGACTTTTTCGGTACGTTTTTCTTGCTCTATGAACATGTATAGCCATTGCAAGTGCATGAAAATATGTGTCCCCCAAAATTTACATTCTGCCCTGCAAATTATACCAGGCAAAATCTATACGGATAAAAGAGAATAATGGGGAAGTTATTTATGAGGATGCAGCAGTAGTAACCGTCCCTTGAGATTTTTGCATGCACTAATTTCTCGCACCGGTTAAAGCTTTATTGGTTTGAGTAAAGTATGATAAATAGTATGGTAAATAAGGGTATTCCCTGAACTTGTAGGTTTTGCTTTTATTATTATTATGTAGCTCCCAATTACTGCGGATTCTAAACATAGACCAATTTCACTTTCTACCCATTCTCTTGCACAAAAGTCCCACCACGGGGTTTGCAACCAGCAATTCATACAAAAATAAACAATTTTTTGGTGTACTTTGCATGAATGGGATGGAGAAGCAAGCACCCACCCCAACCAAACCAAAACTTTTATATTTTGTAATAATAAAGTCCACTACTACACCAACCATCGTAAAACTTTATATTGTACGCCGGCATCCGGACATTCATAGCCGCTTGGGACGATCTTCTTCGGGTTCTTTTCCATACAGAACAGTTTGTAGTTGAGCTGAGCTTCACTGTTTTCATTGCGCTCATTATTATTTTCTTTACAAATTTCGTCCTTCCAGAAACGGAAAGTTTAAAAGTTTGGTTGACTTTTGATCAATGGACGGACTTGTTACGGAACTCACAAAGCGAACGAAGACGGATGTAATGCCATTAGCTCATCTGTGTTTTCTTTAAGTTTCATTCATAATTTTTAATTCGAACGCTGGTCAATGTTATTGGTCTTTTTGAAAAGAAAAAATAAAACATCAGAACCCAACATAAATCACAAAATCCAATACTAAAGAAATATTCCGTTCAGTATACAACCCTTTCTTGTGCGGGGGAGTTTAGTTTCGCCACGTGTTCATGTTGCTTTTCCATTTTGCAAATTGTGCCAACCCTTTACAACATTTATCGATCTGCACCACCAAAAGCTAGGTTTTATTCAAGGGCAATGAAAATAGGGGAGGGAGGGGCAGCGAGGGATCGGTGTCAGTCTACAATATTGGCCAAACTTGCATGCATAATCAACAAACTTTCTCCAACCATAGAGTATGTATCTGTTTTGCATCCTTAATGTCACCATACCACACAATACATACATGGGGAGGAGACTTTTATGTTTCTGGATGAATTGCTCAATCCCCTTAATCAACGTCAATACATATTGAAGCAAGTGAGGAAATATTGACTGAATGTCAGAATGAGCGACCAATATTCATTCGGTGCGAGTATTTGAGGTTGCTTTGCTTAGCTCTGCAATAACTTGGTACACATCTCCTCAACCCTTATTGAGCCGAATAATGTTGGTACTGGAAGGCGACCACCCCTTCTTCCTCCTCCGTTGAATTCTGGATAATATCGTATCGACCTCGTTTCTTCCCCGTTTACAGCCTTATTTATCCAGACATTTGCTTTCCCTGTGTATACCCACACACAATATCATATCTGTGTTCTGTTCAGCCATAAGATTTCTCCCCCAACTGCATCTGGGACTGGGAAAGCTCGGTTCGGACTTTTATAGGTTTACTGTTTAGTTTAGGACCACCACCAACCCTTGTTTGTGAAAAGTCTGCTCTTCTGTTCTGACGGAGATGACGGGCTAAAAGGAAATTGAGGGCTGCTATACATTTGTGCTGGCCTGGTGAAGTCGATAATATGAAAATGACTTTTTTCATGAAAGGAGAAGAATATCATCAGACCAGATAAAGATGTATTGCATATTGGAACTTGTCTTCAACGTCCAAGGAAGATGATCCATCCATGAATGACAGTAAATTCGGGTACACAGTTTTATAACATTTAGCACTGCTCTCAAGAGACATAGACCCTTTTCCCTTCTTCTGTCCTCTTGTGAATTGGATTTGGATTTGCTTTTTGTGAAACAACTCCCATTTTCATTTTCAAAGTTGTAAAACTCCTAACCACCCCCGCAGAGTGGTGGTAATCATAATCTCACAGTGAGAAACAAGGGGAGTCTCCCTGTAAATGGAAGTAGTATATGCAGGGTGCAGCCAGCTCTATTGGAGAAAAAGTAGGATTGAATTTGTCCTTTTCGTTCGGACAAAGAAAAAAATGTCATTCCTTCGCCACCACCATCAGTCAGTCAAGTCCACCACCAAAAGTTGGATAAGATAAAGATAAAAGTGGAACAACGAGACCTTGAAATGTAAAGAGACCACTCTTCACCACATTACCATTAACAAGACGGAACAAATAGATGTGAATCCATCCAATCCAACATACAATAATAACAGACTCAATTCAATACTGAAAGTCAATTGAACATGAATCGCGTGAGATCAGACCCTAAATCCTTCCCTTTTACAGAAAATCCTATCCGGTTCTTGGGTGGAAGTAAATGTAATTCCTGAGGTGTTAAGCAAATCACGTTTGGTTTGTTATTGCATCACAACTTTTCAAAATCAAAGCTGATAGCATTAGGACAGATAGAGATCGCAAAATAATGATGTCTGCGTGCATACTCATGATCCAACAGAATTCTAATCCACTTTTTACGGGCATTAAGCCAAACCTGGAAATATGAACCGGTAGGGTCGTGAGACTCCAATTCCTTATTCATATTAAATTTAAACACTCTTTTAGTTAGTCACTCAATTCCAAAAGTAGTTCAGAAACCTTGACCCATCATGTTATTTGGACGGATTAATCAATTATGGTCCTTTTGTCACCTTTTGTAAAATCCTCCGCCATCGAGAGCTGTTAAAGTTGGTTTATCCACTCACTTTCATTTGGTTATTTTATAACCCTTTTCAGTGGTACAGCACAACCATATTATACACTTTCTTTCCCAACTACACCTCTCATATCTTGTCTTGCTTAATATAATCTAATTTTACCTGTCTGGATTCATCAAAGGATACCGTCCAACAAAAGAAATGAAACAAGTGGTTGTAATGACTATCCATTACCACAATTACAATGCAATTTGTGTCAGTGGACCCGTGCGTGGCCAAGAAGGCAACTGTAACCTATACAAACAGCAAAGTCACAGGTTTCAGTTCTTGTAAGTGCAGACAAGAAGTAAAATAAAAAGTTATTATTGTCTCATCCACTTCTTATTATGGTTAATTGCTTTGCTAGCGGGTGCCCAATAAGTGTCGGTTCAACATTGATAAAGGATACGCCAATGTCATAAAATTGTAAACTAGATCCTAAACAAGCATGATTGTAATGAATTTGCATGCATATTTTGGAGTAATGAGGTATAAGCGAAGAAATGGAGAAATAAAAGTCTGTTTTTCTTCCATACTTCCTAGAAATCAGGACACAGATAAATTGGATGCAAATACGAGTATCCGGTTTCCACCTGAATGACAAGATTATCCAGCTGAGACTGTCAATTAGCGAGCTAAAATTGGGATATAGATAGATCTCTACTCTACTCTGACTTTGATTTTCATATACCTACAAACACTGCCTTTCCTTTTCTGTCGGACCTTTTGTATGCAGTTGTAAAGTAGAGTTTTCTCCAGGAGAGAGAGATCAGTAAGAAATACACAATAACCTATTGTATTTTTGTATTAACTTAGGTCAGGTGTCATTATGTGGATGGTGGGAGGGGAAGTTGTGGACTTGTGGAAGTCGTAACTTAAAATAATAATGAATGTAGCGTTATGTCAACTTGAGGGTCCTACTTTCCTGTAATCTTTTACCTGTTCTGTGCTGTGCAAACTTTCAATCCTTGGATTCCATACAAATCTGTATTGATTGCAGGATGTGAGATATGAATAGTGCTGAAATCCATGTTTTATTGTCGATTCATTTGCCAAACATTGATAATAATCATATCAAGTATGCATTCGAATGCAAACTTAATCGTGACCAAAGTTAACGTTGAAACCATTGCCTGATTTCATGTGCTGTTCTAATTTAGAGAAAACAATGAAGGAAATGCAAATTTTGGCCTACGCAATAAAAATGGTTCACATTTCTCCCAGCTATTTTGGAAGGGTAGATTTCCTGATTGTACACAAGTTGCTTGGTTAATGATCTATGAAATGAATGACTCATATTTTTATTTAATATTATTCTATTGTTGTTGTTATTCTGTTGCTGAGCTTAATCCACTTTTAATATCCATCAGTCATTTATATTGTCAGTTCGTCACCCTTACCCTTCTTGGTTTGGCCGAACCGGGCATTATGCATTCAGGGCGCAGTCCGTGATCTAGATATTTGAGAAATACTAGATCGTTCATGGAGATAGCACTTTGTCAGTCAACAATGAGGTTTGTGGTCGATTTGGCACTTGGGTGGTGCTCAGAGGCGTTTTAATTTTCATTTGCCTCTGAAATGTGCACAAAGATAAGGTGTCATAAATGATTCGTGAGTTCTAATAAATCACTCATTCATGATGATTAAGGGAATATGATTTTTTTATTAGGTTTTGATGAATGCTAAAACTCTCTCACTGTTTTACAAATAATTAAGTTTGTTCCAAATAAAATTATATTATGGTGTCGAAAAAGTTTGGGAAGAAAGATTGGAAATGTGGCATGCAAATCTGCTAACCTTTATTATTAAGTCAATAGTCAAATAATATGCATTCAGATTTTCTTAATTAATAGGAAACAATAGGAAACACTTATTTTTATAAAATGAGATGGATTACCCACACACCACAATTGATCTAAAATGGTGTACATGAACGTATGTAATGAGATGAGAGATATGGCATCAGTTTTACTGCAAGTAAAAAAACGAATTGCTTCATTAAACTCCAGTATATCTGAATTATGGAACTTGGAACACCAAAGAAATACCTCCCGCACAGAATGAATCCGTATCCAAACCACATGGTAATTTCTTTATGCAATAGCATTCATTGCAATAATGCAATGAATAGCAATATAGCTAAATTCTTAAAACTTTGTTGACCTTGGAGGTAATCAGCTTAAATCTGCTTTTCATGCTAGTAACACTATCAGTAATTCAGCATTGCAGTGCAGATCTGGATAGAATGGAAGAAGAGTTGTTGTCTGACACAGTATGCAACTGTTAACTAAAGTATCCTCGTGATCGTTTTATATGAGAAGTGTAATATATTTTTACGGCAAATAGAAACGGTTCAATTTTTAAATTCAAAGTAATTATACGAATTTAAAGATAATGCTAACAACACGCAAATATAGACATATCGCTACTAAAATTTGATTCATTTTAGCTCTCTCGTTGGCTCAAGACTCAAGAAGACCTTCAACTTGAGTTGTCTTTTAAAAATCGACTTTTTATTGCACACTCAGTTTTAGATGAGGTTTATGATGCTCACTTGTGGAGCACAGACTATGATTAGAGTGCATTTTACATTGCTGGGATTTGTATTGTTTTTAATTACGTCGCAGTTGCTTCTTAGCTTGTTGTGCTCATAAGAAATTGTATACATCAGATTAGAATAAAGTAAGAAAAAGATTGTATAAGTTATGGACAATACATAATTGTGCACGAATTAATGGGTTGTCTCTGATAAATAAAGGAGTCAGCTACTGTTCACGTAATTGCCTTAAAAGAATGCACTAATCTTTTAAAACAATAATAATAAAATAATCTTTGGAGCACTAAATCTTTAGCTTTTTAGTTAAGAAGGATTTGAAAAAAACTTGACGCAAACCGAGTTGTTTAGTCGTCTGAAGAATAATTATGCATGGTTTAAGCCACTAGAGAAAAAGATTTTATTGTAATCCAACTCCTTCTGAAAAGCAGATAACCCAAAAGTTCAAATGAGATTGCAACTCATTAAATTTCATGCCTGGACTGGACACTGAACAAAATGCTTGGTTCCTGGTTTGAAGATTTCAACCTTTTGATCTGTCACCTGCCTGTCAGACTATATGGAGTCAAACTGTAGAGAATAATTTACATGGAAGAATCAAAGGGATTCAGCCGATTAAATTTTGTATATTTTATGGGACAGATATATATTTTATTACACTTTATATTCTAAAAACTAACAATTTGAAGCAATACAAAAATTGCCATTATTATTCTATATAGGTTATACATCACGTTTTCTTCAGTTTTCATGCCAAATACCTCACTCAATCGCTTAAATGTATCAATCTTAAATCAGCCACATTATTCGTTCAAGTATTTAACTCTTCGTCAATTCCCAGAGATTAACACAAGCAGATTGTTATTTGTTGTTTTTCTTTATCTTAATGTGAACTTGAATGAAATTCACCGACTGACTGGTCTCGTCTGGTGCTGCTCGTGTAAGAATTTGCATAATTTAGAGTGTCAATAATGAAGACAACCACAAGTGCCAAGTCTTAATGCGCTCTGTAGTGCATAAAATGAAACAATGAAGAAACAATGCGTGGGTGATCATTCATGGTGATCAGTGGAGTTCTTCAACACATGCCTCTTTGGCATCATTTCTTTACTTTGAGTTTCACGGTAGAGAGATGTGTTCTCAAGACAAGACTAGGCGACTGATGCACAACTACATTGAAACATCAAGATTCAAAATCATGTTTGAAGTTCAGCCCATTTTTTGCAGTGGTAGAGTATTTTTGGAAGTTTTGTCTATCTCTTTTAGCATCCACACACGACACACAAGACACGCATGAAGTTAACTGAACTGCAACTCCAGCCAACTGTTATGCAATGTTATCCCTCTCTTGAACACGCACGGTTCACATTCCCTGCAACCAAACGCTGGAAACTGGAAACATTTTATTTGATGCAGTTCTCTCTGGAAATCACCTACAGACAATTTACCCTTGAAAATAGCACATTGCTACATTTCCAAAATTTTATGAGATGCAGATGATCAAACAAAACAGGCTAAAATTATATTTTTTGAAAAGTTGTTGCATGTTGTTGCATTGATTTTAGTTGAGAAGACTGATTTTTTTTTACATTTTGATTCAAAAATTAAAACGTTCTTTGGTATTTCACACCGTTTAACATTGAAATTCACAGAAGGGCAAGTATGCACAATGGAATGGATATGAAAAGTGTTCGATTATTCTAAATTAATGCACGCAACGCAACCATGATCCAACGAGTGTGCGTAGGCAAAAAAAGAGTAATGGCTTTGTTACCATCGTTTGATTTGATGTGCAGGTAATCACAACGTACTCACAGATGCATACATAGATCATCATCCTCCCTTTATCCATAGCAGAAGATATAATTCGCATTGCATAAAGCTTAAATTGCGTGCTTATTATTATGCGTGCATTGATTCTGTTTCTGTATGTAAATCACCCAACCCAATCATCATTCAATCTTTATACAATCCACTCCATTATGGACTTGGGCATTAATACACTCTCAAGTGCA
>JAQFZJ010000267.1:0-38870 GCA_034695645.1 Folsomia fimetaria | reverse complement strand
TAAAAATTTTGCCAGCACAAATGTTTGTAGTTTAGAGTTGGACTACACATTAAAAGTGGTCCCATCAAATTCCGAGCCGATCACTTCATGCCGTCGCATTGTTAGTAAGAACTTCTTACACTGGTCTGGTTGGTTTAAATATCCGTTAGAATTTCCTGAGGGAAAGTGTGACAGTTTCTTCTCGTTGTTACATTGTAATAGCTAAAGAAATTTCTTAAGTGTTTGTATGCTGCCTGTGAGTGTACTCTCACACAGACGAGAATTTCCCTTCGCAATCTGTTCTGCAAATATCAATAATATCTGACTGAACTTGAAAGACTTTCATAACTCTGCAAGCCATGGATTAACTATACGAACAATCGCTTGTGACACAGTTCTTACTTTGATTGATTTCTATATGTGCCTCTCTCTCTCTTGAAAATCCTGCTGTAATTTACTTTTATTACCAGGCTTAACAACAACGCTCTGGCACTTCTGGGAACCATTAATCGATAACTGTTCGATCATGGGTGGGTTCATAGGAAATTGTTAATGGGAGAATACCGAGTGCCAAATGTATGCAGCATTACATCTTTTTTAATGTTGGTATGTGTGTATGGAGAATGTTTGCAAATTTGAAGATACGTTAATATATCTTCCTTGAATCCGAGTTTAAATTTGTGGGAAATCAAACTAATTTCTTATTCGATTCAAAATGATTCTATAAATTATAATCACGTCACCTAGGTCATTTGCGAATATATACGTATTAGAATTTCAGTGACGTATGTATTAAGTGTTTGTTTTCGCTTACAATATTATTTGACCGATAAGATGCTTAGCAAAGTATCATCTTGGGTTTGGTAATGAATTGTTATTTTATTTCATTATTTCCAACTTCCGCCATATTTATTTGACAAAAAAACGTATCAAAATGATGAATTGTGCTTTCAGCATGCAATGTTATTTCCAAATGTAATCTAATGCGTTTTTTATCCAGATTTCTTTGGTATAGAGATAACGACCGATGTTGGTGGCGCGGGGATGACGGTTCGCTGTGTCTGATGTCTTCTTCTTGCTTCGGATATTTTTGGTTTGGTAGCTGAAAGCAAGCAAAACTGAACTAGCTCTTACGATCGGTTGGAGTTATTTATTTTATTGAGTCGAGATTTCTGTCAAAGTTGGCAGTTTGTGCTGCAATGCATGCACAAAGTGTCCTGTTTGGTACATGCATGGTGATGACATCAAGTTACACTGCATACCTTAGGTGGTCTACTCTACTACTCAACCTTAAGAAACATGATTTATATTCTTCCTTCTCCTTTTTACTATGTGATAAAGTGAAACCTTATTCTGTCAAGGATCATTTTAGGTCTTGCTTAGTAGATATACGCATACATATACGTGTGTATGAATGAATACACCGAAATGATCATCATATTTCGTTATCCGTTGTATTTTTTGACGAATATTTCATTCCCAATCTTCAGGTTGGGTTATGTAATGCAGTGTGAGAACTGAAATTTTATTCACTCATTCGTACAAAAAATGATACGCTTCAATCACCACCATCAATCTCTCGTTTTTGACAGTCTCAAGTATCCCAGTTAGTGTGTTGATTGATTGCTGAAATATTTATCTACAGAAAGCATGAAGTGACAAATTGTTGGCGGTCGTGCATTCAGGTACCTAAAAGTATTGATGACTTGGAAATCTCTACAGCGTCCAAATAAAAAGTAAATTTTCGATCAAATCTAATGAATAATTCTTAAGGGTGACGCATAAAAGAGGAGTATTACAGTTAATGATCAATCCAGATGAATTTACAAGGCAGTGGTACTTATACACGACTTAATGTTACAACATTGTGCTCAGGTTCAGTCTTTGTTTCCTCTCATTCTTATATCAGGAGAAAGTAAGCACAAACTATTACAAATGTCCCATCGTATTGCTTTCAATTTTTTTCCATATACATATATATGCATCTGTATAAAGATTCGTCCAATAAATGGTTCCCAATAATGCCAACAGGAAATTTGTAGCGTCCCTTAATGATGATACAACGAACTTCTACGGTTGACTAAAGCCGTTACGAAAAAACGGTTCCTAATAAAAATGATGGCATCACTTTAAAAAACCTAACGAGCCCATTTCAATTATTGATTCAACGTCGTTGCTCTTCAACGTGCCATCTTTCACCCTTCACACAATAGTGCAACAAAAAGAGGCGACAATGACAACACACCATGTGGTTGAGCGATTAAGTCAAGGTAAAATTAAAAAAAAGTTTCCCTTTCCCCGCCTGCAACCCAGACAAGCATAGTAAGTCAATGTTACTTGACACTTTATCACCTATATGAATGCTAGAGTTGTCAAGGAATCGTGATAGTAAGTATGAGAGTTCTGAGAGTTGTGAGAGTTCTGAGATTAGTTACGGCTTCATAATATAGCAGGAGCTGGAGGGAAGATGGTTTTAATTAAAATTTGGTGCCAAACTGCCAAGTAATGTATCGCTGTTCTTGTACTTATCTGGGTTACATACAGCAGGAGGTGCAAGCAGTTAGCAGACCCAGTTTTGGCAACTGCTTAACAACTTCACCTACCCTTGAATTCTATTCTAAATACTCACTGGGCAAACATAATGCGAAAATGAAAGCTGATAACTGGCCAGGAATACATTTGGTTTTTACTTATTCCACCTGCTGTTGTACAAACATGTTTCTTTTCTATTTCACTTTCACCAAGCGTCCTAAAATTCCATTAGACATCTTATTGCTTGTGCATCTTATTTTAAGCGAAACAATAGGACATGGTGAATTATTATTGTGTTATACTTATAACGTACAATTTGCTTCACTTTAACTGAAATTATTTATCCATTTTAGAACTGCATTGAACAATCATGTCTGTAAAACATCTGGTAGTAAAGCTGACTTTGGGATTATTCTCTAGGGCTATTCACCTTCGTGATGGGTGACATAAATTGTACAATAGAATAATTGTCGCATTGTATGTCACACCTTTCCTCCCACTTCAGCCAGCATCTATTTCCAGTATTTTGTATATTGGTTAATTCACAAAAGTATATAATATAACCATAATAATATTAAGTACTCTCAGAATTGTTGTACTGATAGCAAATTGAAGTTTGTGACCAAAAGTTGCAGTTGGGTAGGGCAAGACAAATATTTGCCCGAGAATAACCTTGGGGTTCTACGCGATGCAATGCAATGTGATCTTGGTGCGATTCATTAAACGAAATGAAATCGCATCATCATCATGTTTGATTTCCTCAAGCTTGTTTGAAGTGAAAGTGAAGACTTTATTTGTTTTCTTTCAGTCGGCAGACGCAACATGCAACTGTCGATTCAGTTGCAATATATACCTTAGAGTGGTGCACTGGTCTTCTCCTCTTTGATTACCTCATTTGAACGAATACAAGCATGCACTCTTCTCAATGGAGATAACACAAACAATAAAAAACGAACCTTGATTTCTTGAGCGAAAGTCTTTCATTGAAAAGACAGCGCAATTATCACCTAAGTGCTACAGACATTTTAAGTGATATTTTATGCAAATTGCAAAAAGAAACCGGTTTGAATGCTCACTTGTACATTCAAAAATGAACCTTGTTCCAAATAAGTAAGCGTTGATTGACACTTGCTCCGCAAATGCTGTCGCAGCATCAGTCCTTGCTTAAGCTTGCGAAGCTTTGTGCTAAGCTCCAGCTGTTAAAATGAAGTGACTTTCACCACGGGTACTCCACAGTATTTCCCACAGGGTTACTTAAGTGTCAAATAGTTAAAAATAAATTTTCTTCTGAAAAGTAAACACAAAAAAAGGCAATGTAAACACGTCAGTTGGGACCACGAGCAACATGACAATTCCGGGACTGGAGCAAAAGCTTACAAAAAATCATCATTGGAAAGAGCGTAATGAAAATGAAGTCAGGCAGAGCATTTGAAGTTTCCATTGTAGCTGATGAAAAGTCACAAAATAGAATTTACATTTTGAATCCTTTTAAGTTTTGACAAAAAACAATTTTGAGGCAGTCATTTCCAGAAAGAAGATAAAAGGATATATTTCATCGACAAAAGTTTGCATGCACGTACGCCCAATTTTAAGAAAAATACAATTTGTTCAGAGGGCGTAAGCGGATCTTTTTGGATTGCAAACTTGAAGCTCAATTTGAAAGAAAGACTCATTCTGCCGTGTGTTTTGTCCCTTGAAAACGGGTCTCATTCCGGTCGTTACTGTTTTGTCTTCAATTTATTTTGATATTTAATGCGTAGCACTGTTATTTGATGTCATATTTACATCGTTGATGTAGTGGCAAGCCAATATATAGGTATAGAGTCAGTAGAATTCATTCCCTTGAAACACTGGAGACTTTTTATGTTTGCACTTCCGGAGCATTACAGAATTTATTTAATTAACAACAAATAACAATTTCCAAGAAACTCGTCAATCAGTTATTTCAATAAGCCATTTACAAAGCATGCAAGGCGATAATTAAGCGATAACTTATACATTTTGTGGTTGTTATTAGAAAGAAATGCGGTTTCGTCTCTTTTTATTTCTTAAACCAAAAGTCTTGATGGGAAGATGTGGTGTATATTATGTATGTTGGGGCTCCATCCATTAGTCTGCTTGTCTTTCGGCCGAGTGAAATCTCGTGTCTCATCTGGAACTTTGATGGGTTGTCGCTGATTTCAAATTTGGAAGCTAGTGACGTGACATATCTTTCCCATCTATGCAAATGCTAGGAAGCCCGACCAAAACCAGGTAATCTTTATTGTCTCGTGTCACCAGTCGCTCGTATAGTTAATGGCCCAAACAACCCGTCTCTCACTCACAACTCTCAAAGGAATTCATTCTTCCCTGCAAGGATGTGCAGTATATCATATGTGCAGTGCATCAGTGCAGTATATGCATACGTATCATTAATATGTCTCTGCTGCTCTTCAGAACTTTCAAATTTACGCATCTCTGTGTCATATCAGTTCCTTCTGATGGTTGTAATTTACAGCTGCACACAATACTGTAACGACGCATTATTATTGACAACCACTAATAAAGATTTTATTGGACTGCAATTTGCAACAGATTGAAGGAATGGATTACTTGTGCCAATTTAGCTGCTTCAAAATTGAAGTAAAGTCGGGTCAATCACAGATCCGACTGTTCTGTACAGAGTTATGTATGTAGGCTTCATAAAGAGAACTATGTAGGAAAAAGAACATGCTTAAAACTCGTCTCAAAGCATTGTCTTTATGTTCGCCATCAAGTCATCATGGTTGCACTGAATTCCCATACGTTGACATCATTTCTTTGAAACTTTTCTGCAGCCGATGCAGCCTAATAAAAAAAGACAATTGTTGCAAATAATGCTGAACTGAACGAGCACAGCTAAATTGAATTAGCTCTTTTCCTGAAATTTCATTAAACGAAAGGACAAGGTTTCCAACTTTGTAAATCGTAATGGGAATTGTAATGCGGACTGCTTATAACACCAAGTCACATCAGATCCTTGCCTAATCCATTGAAATAAGTTTGTATGTGGAAGACGTTGAGACATTGAAGATAGGAAGGTTTTTGTCAGCCATGTTGATCACAGGAAAGGAAGCAGTGGTGGCGGAAGTTTGCACTTTGTTTTTATAAAAGAAAGCCACGGAGGAGGAGGTAAATAGACGAGAACAGAACAGAGGAGAGTTAGTTAGTTGATGCATCATCGGTTTTCAACCCTGTGTGCTTATTCACCTCACAAAAAAGTAAGTATGTGGCTTATTTCAAAAGCAGAGGAAGAATGCAACCGCATCATATGTAATACAAAAAGGACTGTTAAAGGCAATCACTTCAACACTGCATTCTCAACTTAAGCACAGTATTAGTTGGATTAACTACGTTACGTAATTCGGAATAGCCAATAGCCAGACTTGCTTGGTCATTTGAAGAACAAAGTCTAAACATTTCCGGTTGGACGGGTCTTCTCCGCCTTCTGAGAATGAATGATTCTTGATTCTCTCTATCTCTAAATGTTATTCACGATAGAATGAATGTGTCACTAAAGTAGTCCACAGAGAAATTAGTTTCGAAGAAGCAATTATCACGAAAGTAAAGTCATCCATCAGAACCTCACATGAAGACAGAGAGAGTTTAGTTTTTGAAGACTTGGCCTTTCTTTCCTCTAAATACTGGTTTTATTTTATTAGGTGACATATAAGTTCATTGGATTCTACTTACTTTCTTTCTTTCCTTCCTTTCCTTCACATTTGACAGCGCTGTATTTGCAATGATGCTCTCTTTTCAACGAAAGTAAAGTAAGTAAAGTTTGAGATGATGGTTGCGGATTGTTATAGGAGAAAGCGGCCGCAAAACCACGACGGACGGAACTCTAAACTGGTTTTCCTTTGTATAATATCATCCCACTACTCCGTTTCCGTCCACATTCACACCATAAGTCATCATTGTATCTCATCCTTTCGTGGAAATACATGTCGCTGTCTAAAATTGTAGATTCTGTTGGAATGACAAAAGACTTTTAATGAAAATGGAAAAGTTTGAATACTTTCGTAATTAATAGTTATATTATATACTCGTTCGTACGAAGAGTGAGTGTTGCATTGAATGGCTTTAGTTCTTTAATACAGTTGCTTCCATATCCCTTAATTGGAACCACGTCGACCTCAACCACAAGCTATGCTAACCGCTTGCTCAAACTCGTTTTGTATTGAGGTTAAATAACTTTAACTTTGGAAACATAGATATTCACAAGAGCGCATAATTACATAAAATAATGCATTTGAATTTTCGATTTTAGAGTTTGATTTGTATTGACGAATCAGGCCAGGCCAGATATTATTGCAAATTTTATGGGACAGTACAGATATTAAATTATATGTTTCAAATAATTTAAAAATACATAAAAGGATCATTTTAACTGTATTGTCTACATCTGCGTGAGTCAATAAATTATAATATGCACAACGCATTCTACGATTTTATTACGTTTTAGTGTGTTTCAAGAAGAGATTTTAGAGTTAGGTACGTAGAAAAGTGTTTTTCTATATATGGACTAATTTTGCTAGAACTGAAGTTATAAACAGAGATCTAAATGGCAAATATTCAAATGTTGACGTTTATAATGGACCGATTTATTGGGAAATGAAAGCAAATCATAATTTATAAATATGGACCATAAAAGCACATACTATTCAACCCAACTTAATTTACAACTACGCTATACGAGCAAATAATACCTCGTCAAACAGTATTAAATGAAGGAGAACCTTGACTGATCTGATCATGACAACAGAACAGGACATAAAACAACTTGGTTGATGTTTACTTCTGTGTTTCCGCTTCAGAAAATGGAAGAAGACGTTAAAATGAAGGACTATGTATATGTGATTCTTCCATCCACCAGTTTTATAAATGCATTTTTACATACTATAGAATGACATTTGTCAAAAATTCTGTTTGTGCTTCACTGTCAAACGAAGGAAGTGAAAACCCGCTGACTGTTGACTTTACGGGGTCTGGAAATGATGAGATTGCAACCGTAAATTGCGGAGAGAAGTTGGCAGGCAGAAGTTGACTGCGAGAGATTTTCCTCCTTCATCAACTAAATGATCATGTATGGAGAGACAAGTCAATTCAAAAGCCATATGAAAAGTGTGAATGCGTACAAACTGTCACCTCAAGCAAATGAAGCAACTCTTGCAACTTGGACATGAATCCACCAATAAATTTGTCAGATACTTCCATGCATTCCTTACTTTACACCAAGCATTATAGGTAGATAATAAAGTGAAAGCGGTGCCAATCAGAAAAATCAATATAATGAACATTCCACTATTAATACTACTACCTATACTATATGTATGTGTGGACCCATTTCATATTGATTTGAGCTAATTGCGCGTAACTACCTCCTGCTTTCTTCTCGCGATTAATCTTAGTTGCAGAAAGAGCGTTAAAATCATTTGCTTGTTCATTCTGTATAACTGTACCAACTGGAGACATAAGTACTACAATATATACACTTATATACTACAATATAGGTACACTTAGTTGTCAGCTCTGCGTGGTATTTATACCTCTAATAAAGCTCAGAAGAAGAAAAAGAAAGTGCACCTGCAAGATTTAACTACTCCTTCCTTCTTTCTAACCGTTGTGACTGTGACAATGAGAGGGCAATAAGCACATTCTGAGTGACATGAAATGCTGGAGACCCGAACGAAAGTGTGTGGATGGAAGGAAGTGGAGCACAGTCTCACATAATAAATCTTCATCCACCTTAAACTAGATAAGCTATACTATTGTCGAAGGTTATCTTCCAGTTGCAAAGTATGGCTTTTTCCTTACAAGATTCTTCTCGTGATTCTTCTCCCTCCTCCGTTAAAAAGCTCTTAGCATGTCAATATCCCGCAGTATAGAACAATAAGTATGTAAGGTTTTTTTTGCTGAAAAATTATTAATCACTTCAGATACATGATATGTATTTCTACAATTTCTGCTGGCGGCGTCCTTTGCTGTTGTCAGTAATACGTACAAGCTATTGTTAGCTTGTCATCTAACAGTATTAAACAACTTGTAATACCAACTAATTCTGTAAATGTTTGTATTGTATTGTTCCTTTACTAGGAAAAAGATTTTTGTAAACTTTTTCATAAAGTTGGGTATTGCCATTGTGCTCAATATGTATTTATGCCACAGACTATCATACTCTTGGCAACTTTAGTAACAGAAATAGAATGCTAATTTTAGAAAATTGAAAGTTGTATTGGTTCAACCTCCACATTTGGTAATCGATAAGACTTACTTATCTGGTTAGTTATGAACAAGACTCCCTTCCAATGGTTAATTTTTTCAAATAACAGAAATCCTCTACCCGTGCGAAAGTATTGATTAGTCACGAAATCGAGTACTGAAGTTATTATATAGAAATCCCAATTTCATACATACACAATATAATATTGGATGATTGAACGCTCTTTTCCGCATTCGCATAACTTGGTAAAAGTGTGCATGGAGTATGGAGACATATTCCATTCAATGGCATCACTTAGCCATTTCTTTCCAAATAGTGTTCCTCCAAACATGCGAATAACCATTATGTAGTAGCATTCTCTTTGGTACAATTGCCTTCGTTATTGGAATTAGATTTGGTTGAATTCGACAAAGAATCGGAAGAAGGATCCATCGAATAGTCCTTAAATTTACCTCGCTTGAAACCATTGACCACGGATAATGCTGTATCTGTAATGATATTATAGTAAAAATGTTACCAGCAGATGTATAAGTCCAGCACTCCAAATCACTCATCCGTGTGTTAATGAACCATATACAGAGGATAATAAAATATATAATATATAATAATCCACGTCTTCCAAATGTAGGAGGATGAATGCATATGTGAACCATGAGTTCTTCATTCAACTCAACAATGGCAGAATTGTAAATGCAAATTTGCAAACATGTGTTCAAAAGAGGAAAGGATAATAAAAAAAGGCGGATAGATAGAAATACGAATGCATAGATATATCTGTATACGATTGGTGATGAAATATGAAAATAAATAAAACTGAATGAGTGCGTGTTTCAGCAATACAATATTTTTGCGATCCAGACAAGTTGCCGAGTGTGGAATGATTGTTAACATTTTGTGAACAAATTTCGATTGGAATGAAATTATTAGCATTCATCACGCATATTTCAGCTTTATACCTTTCCGAAATGTTCTCAAAACTTGGTGGTAGTGAAGTGACTGAATTGAGGCAAGTTGTGTTGTGGGTATTCCACTTTAAGAAATATCATCTCCGACCACCACTACTGCACATAGAACATGCATTGCACAATTTGTTATATAACACATTTTGGGTTTAAGATGCCTTCGTGCAAAAAGAAGAAAAAGATAATAGTTATAATTCCAATGATATGGGTTAAACTGACTAAATTGTTATTGCACAATTTAAGTGATTCTCAAATTCTCAAACATTTCGTTGGAAAATAATATCAAAAATAAATTTATTAGCAAATCAAATTTATCTTCTTGTTTATAATGTGGGGCAATATGTTGCATTCGAAACATTTAATCGCAATAATAAAGTTTTAAATTATCATTCTTTCCAAAACATATTCAGGTCATAGAGGTTATTCATGGAGGCGGATGATGTGAAAGATTCGTTCAACAATGCCGATTGCTAATTGAAGAAATCCATCCAACAACTTGATTGTAATAAATCGTATTATGAATAATATTTAAAATAAAAAGTTCATTAATCTTCATAGGAAAGCAAATATAGCAATGTGTTGGATGCGGATTGATATAAAATTGATACGACTGAGTAGCAAAGAAAATCAATATTCTCCAAAAACCTAAATTAATGCAAACACACGAATGCTTAAATTATCTCAACAAGTATAACCGGCCTTCTTTTCTTCTCATTAATACCCAAGTTCATACTCGTGGTTGATTTATAAAGTGAAATTTGGAAACTACTATATCCAGTAGCATGAGTAGAATAAAAATGTAAAAGTGGTTGATTATGGTATTTATTCTTTCTTAAGTAGCCTTTTTATGTGTAGCTCTACTTTGGTACAATAATGCTATCTGTTACAGTGCACTCAAAATACCAAACCACTTTAATACAGACTTTTATTCTGATATTCAACTTGTCTCCTATATATATAAACTTGAAGAATTGTATTGTACCTCAAGGACTTTCTCATATTTTAAGCCATACATACATGAAAATTACCTGTTTTTATAAAATTCTTGTTTATGTGGAACGTGATCCTTTTCCTTTAAGCTTAAAGCGGTGTTTACATCCACATCCATACACAATCTGTACTTCGACACGGCTTTTTACTATGTATTTCTTCCTTGCTGTATGTACATAGTGTATATTACTTATTTCTGATGGAGAGGAACTAATAGTGAACAATACAAAGTTTGAATACTGCATGCAGGAGATGAATTAGGGAATTAGTAAGCTAAGCCTAATTGTGTTGCCACCTTTACTAACTTTGATTGGGTGTTAGCAACAACAAAGTTCCAGTTGCCATTTGTGGCACCAACAGCATAGCAGCCTGTGTGAGTGAGGACGACGAAAAGTGAGGAAATTATCGCGTTCCCAAGATCGTCCAAAATTTATTGCCAGTGTGCAGTTGGTTACATACATGAAAAGAATTCTTACTTGGCGTGTTTATGCTACTGTTAAATAAATTTATCTCCATTTATCTGCAAACGACACGATGGACACGATAAATGTGACATAACAATTTTAGTTGTATTTTATAGATACAAATACAACAAGAGTTGGCCTACTGCTAAAACTCTCTCTTTTTTTACTGCATGTGATGTGAGTGAGCTGATTATTGGAAACATTCTTTAGGAGTGTGTGCAATGATGTGGGATCTGTGAGTGTAACTCTACCATAATTCAATGGAATGTTGACTTGTTTAATTTCAAATTTAATAATAAATAAAGTGCATTATTGTGGATAAAACATCCTGGGAGACGTATTATTTGTTACATATAAAATATGCGCGTGTGTGCTCTTCAATTACAAAAGATACAACACACATATTGACTGGATATTGTATGGTGGCAAACCAAACATGAAGAAGTAAACCATGCACTGCGCTTCTTTGACATGGACATGTTTGGCACAAGCCAAGCGGAGAAGAGAAAGTAGTCTTATGCTTTCTCCGTCAAAGGCAAGAAATCAAAGCAAACACTACTGAAATGCAATCTATTTCGAGACTTCCATACATTTTCTATTTTGCGTCTAAACTCAGGAAATCCCATCCAACTGATAGAAATTTACGATGTGATTAGTTCCCCCCTACAAATGTGGTTTCTTGCATTCAAAATGGTTCGCAAAATAACATATATATGAGCTTTTAAGATCAAAAAGTACGATTTTTCGTAAACAGAACGGATGTTATAAATGTGTTGACGAAATCCGGAGGAAACGGATATTCACTACATACATCGATAAATGGTTAAAAATAGGCATCATTCTTCAGATGGTAGCTCACTGGATCAATTTCATACTACTCGGTCCAAATGTATTTAAATCAATAATCTTAATAACCTGCCATGGTTGCAATATTACTATTATCTTACACATACGTTCTCAGACAAAGTTTGAAAACAACAAATTTGATCCGAAACAGAAAGTTTAACTTTCAAAATATAACGGAATAAAACAGTTGGAAATTTATTAGGAGTAATTTAATATTGTATCTTCCAAGAAAATTTAAATAAGACAAAAAGTTTTTTTGAAAATTGCAACAACTTGCAAAATTCTCAACTTTTGTGATTTTGACTTTCTCTATTCTTGAAAGTTCGCTCGGTTCATTCTACTCTATACATAACTTCCTAAATACTCATTTTGATATAAATTTTTTAAATATTATAGAATGAAGCAACTGGTTTTAAAATTTACTAAGTTTGTAATTATACTTTTCAAATTGAACGTTTGTCAGTACCATCTGATCATGACACTCTATTCCAGATTCTATCAAAAGTTTCATCGTTTTATTATTTTTGCTCACTTACTATGCAAATTAAACTTCACAATTTGATTTAATTTTGCAGGAAAAACTTGGTCTTGGTTGTTCTTTGCGGTTATTTCTGGAACAAGACATTTTCATCTACCTGAACCAGAAGAACATCTCAAAGAGTAAGAAAATCCAATCGCCCAATTTCTCGCCCTCCCGGGCACAAAAGGAAACCTCTTCGTCACGAACAATATAGTCGATCTGTCACACATTTTGAAGAGAAGGAAGAAAGACAGTGGTATTATTCCTTTCACATTCTCATTTTGCCACCATCCCTTAATTCCTTCCCTCTCTGCTTCCCATACATTATCGTGGTGTGAATATTACTATTATGTGATTATAACATTGCAAACATTTCCTAAAGACAATTTTGTGTCAAATTATACTCGAACCGAACAAGTATGCACAACTCTCAAAAGTGTAAACCTGCGTTGATTTACAAATTACAACTCTATTCGAACTTTATATAAAATTCATGCAAGTAGGAAGTGAAAGCAGCCAATAAGAACCTGTGGCTTGACTTGATTTTATTGAGCAGAGTAAATTTCCTTCCGCATAGGTATATGTTATTGTGGAGGGAAAAATCTGCAAGAGGCTTCAATTCGACTTCATACAACCTCAAACTTTGAAAAGATTTTCCATTTTTTTCTCTTATCTACACCTGAAGAAATAGGCTGCTGAACGCACTCAAAATAACTTGAGGCCTTTCCCTTCCTGATCAATCTGCGTATACATCCATCCACACCCTTGACTTTAGAGTGGTATGTGTACTTGTGCTGAAAATAAATGCGGACAGAGAAAATAGACGTCCATTCAATTCATAGTTGAGGTGGTGAGGAGTAAAAAAACGGAAGTGAGAGAAAGTGGAAAAGGATGAGCAGCACTTCTTGAGATAAAAGAATTTGCTGCTGTACAACTCACTTTCCCTCAATCTCATCTCATGCACCCTATTGGATTTACCTTTTGCTTCGCGTGATTGACATCTCCTCTTGTGTCGTCGTGTCTAGTTCAGGTAAAACTGGAAATGAAGTTTGAACTTTAGAGGGAGAGAGAGAGAGACACTTTCTTCTACATGTCAATCTTGTTGCACACGCTGCTGCAATGTGTGTTGCTGTTGTTGAAAACAAAAGGACATGCAGACAACCTATCTACCAACCAACAAAACTGCTGAAGTGAACTGAACTACACACCACTCAAACAACGTCAAAGCATATATCTCTCTCGCCATGTCCAGGAATGGGAAATGGAGAAAATACTTTTTTCTATATACGCAGTAGTTCTTACATCAAAGGAACATTTTGAATTGTGATTTTTTGGACTAGAAAGTGACACAAGTTAATAAGTTGCCATCGTGTCATTCCGTGGTAATAAAGTGGGAAGAAATTCCAATATCTGCGAGTATATAAAATTCGGTCTCCATAAATATACCACAAAATTAACTGTCGCTCAGAAGGAAATTCTGACGTAAGGAAAAGTTAAGTGAAACAAGTAACGCACGTCCTCCTTCAGACCCACACCAACCAACCAACTCAGATTTTGATTGAAATTGAACGGTCCCACATTCCCCACACTACTAACTACTAACTACTTTAATAGTTCGAACAAGGTTCGCCATAATCGTGACTTTTGGTCTCCATTACCCCAATTCCAGAGTCTTGTCACATAATCAGCATCATCATAATCGGATCGGAATTAAGCTAAAGAAGAAGAAGAAGGCCATTCTAACAGTCGATCAACTTTGTTATATAAAAGCGAATAAGAGAAATATGTCCCTCCCAGTCAAAGGTTTTGAAGACGTGGATAATCGCCTCTTTGAGATGGAGAATATGACCAACAGATTTTATGAGGGTTATAATGGCGGTGATCATAGCCACAATTTCAACGGACCCAACTTTCTCAATGCTGTAAACTTTTCTTGGATCACAGAAAACCGGTATTATAATACCAACATGGAAGATGATATAGGATCAACCAATATATTATTGCCAACTCCGGGTGATGGGAGTGGGGGTGATGGTGGGTATCTAGGATTAGGATGGGGTGATCTCGCACTTGTCTCACTCTTTTGCTCCATCATTGCTGGAACTGTGGTAAGTTAAGGATGATATACATATTTAATATTATTATTATAGTTCATTTTAGGTAATCCCATCATAGTGTTATTATTAGTACTATGATGTTATTATTGCTTAGGCAGAATGAGTCTAGTTTCGAAGAAATATCAAATGTTGTAAAATTTTTAATTGCTTATTAGGATTATTACTAATGTTGGGGAACACAATATACTGTACTTTGTGGGGTGGACTGACTATACACTCATACTAACCAGAACCAGCGGTGATAGCTCATTAAAGGCTAATTGCCGACTTGGGGAACATTAAAACATGTTTGGGGAACATTAAATTTCTCAACCCTACAGTTTCCAATTCTTGGTTCCTTAGAAAATTACGAGAGTTGTAATTTTTCGTATTTTATACCAAAACTCGTTTTATCTTATGTAAAAAAATGTCTAAAAAATGTGATGAGTACAAAAAAGAAAGCGAATTAGAGAAAACATGTCTTAAATCATAAAATGCAGTAAGATGGGATTTATCAAAAGGAACAAATTGAGAAGATTATTCCCTCCGTTTTGTCATTAGTGAGATGTATATCAAGAAAATCCCTTAAAGTACACATACTGCTATTCTCAAAAAAATTCAAAGAGTCTTTTGACAACCTTTCACTCATTCAACGAGGAATCCGCTAGCTATCATTTTCTCCTTCTTTCTTATTGAACTTTAAAGTCTAGAAAGAAATCTGTACACAATCTTGCACATTTTCCAATCTGACATTTCCGTGGTTTATTTTCATTAGGTACGATTCAACTCATTTTAATCGCTTATCTCCGCCAGAAAAGAAAGTAATTTCGGTGGTATTGATGGGAAAATGCACTGAAAATATTACGGAGGATACTTATGACATGACTTATATAATGTTTTTGATTGAGCTTATTTTTATTTTCTCTTGACATCGTAATCGTTAATTGGAAAGGTGGATTTCTCTAGCTTAACACGTAACCTAATTTTTATATCGACTGAAATTGCAGGCAGGCAACACTCTCGTGATTGCAGGTAAGTGGATTGGTACACATGTATGCTATACATATATACATATACTTTAACATACCTATATATATTATATATATATTGCAGCTGTTATCACTACTCGACGACTCCGTACAGTGACCAACTGCTTCGTTATGTCATTGGCAGTAGCGGTAATGAAAAGCAATGAATGAATCAATTAAGGTTACAATAATAAATTGTGATTTATTATATACATATAGGACTGGTTAGTGGGAATGTTTGTGATGCCGCCCAAAGTGGCTCTATATCTTGTCCGTAAGTAATTTTTGCAGTAATTGTAATGCTTTTCCAATTCTTTTTCCAAAACACAGTAGTAATAATAACTGTTGTCGTTCACATTATCCAAGTCTATATCAATCAGTCAAATTGTACCAAGTTCGAGAAATGTGGTATTTGTGCACGGAAGAGGACATACACTCATTAAATTCTTTTTACGGATATTGTTGTATGTATTGGACCTCTGCTGCGTAGTATCATGTCAATTAGTCTCTTCAGACCGGGTGGTGGGATCGCGACAAAATATTTTTTAATTAAAAAATAAAACGGATGGAATGAAGATGTGATCATTGTTTGTTTCCGCAAGAATCTGAGATTTTGAAGTTTCAAAGGCGTGGAAAATCCGAAAGATTTAGAAAATCCGAAATTAGAACCTTCATTAATGAGATAAAATTGATGGATTTGGTTGTTCGGCCCTTTGTCGGATCGAATTAGTCAGTTGGTTGGTTGATGTAATTAGAAATGATGTAGAAGAAGCCTTTACCAGGACCTTATGCATACTCGGTGGTTACTTCAATTACGTATTAAGGAAGATTGGCTATGACTTTTCTGGCCAGTAGCCACGACACAATGTGATGCAATTGCTTGATGTTTATTGAATAATCAACTGTTAAGGAATTTATTATTATGTTTGATGGATGGGGAACTTTAGCAGTTTTATATTGCTGGTTGTCTATTTGCTATAGAATTGCTACATGTTTCTGGTTAGACATTGATGGCTACTCTGTAACTCGTGCATAGATTGCTTGTTTCGCTAATTTGATTACTTTAAAAAAAATATGTTTTTTAGACTGCCTTTTAGTAAAATTTGTAGAACATATTCCGACATGACTTTTATTGGAATATTGTTAATGATTTCTACAATCCAAGTAAAATTTGGAAAACAAGAGCTTTGACTTCATCGCATGTCTTTCTGTAATTTTACTCCATAAAATAATCATCTTATAAGGTCGGCAGTATAAGTATTGCAAATTGCAAACACAGTAAGTATACATTTACATTGACGGCAACACAGCTCGAAATATCACACACAAAATATTCTCCTTCTGTTAGTGATTTCTTCTGACCCATCGCAAGTGTATGGTATCCAATCAACACGAATTTACACGATAATTTGTGGCATTGATCAGAATTCTTCCTGTCTGATATTACTCTCTGGTCTATCGCTTGCTTGGATGAATATTATAGTAGTTTTTGTACAGCACTATATAATCCAGCCACACACACTTACTTTACATTCTGCACTGTTCAAATATTATGATGACGTATTTTAGTCGGATCGCAAAGGAAATTTCTCCTTCCGTTGACTTTAAGTTCAACTTTTTCAGCAAACACACAAATCAGAGCGTGTTTCCATTCCCGGTCGTCCGAAGTGATGAACAATTTGTTTGCTTGCAATATAATTTCCTTTCTATATCATCACTTCTGACGAAGGAGAAAGCGCTACTGCTGGTCTGCCTGGATGGAAATCTAGCCAACACTTTCTCCACCAACGAATGCCTGCCTCTGACTTTTAAGATTTGACAGGGAAGAGAGGATGGCTCACTCACAAACACAAAGCGTGTTTATTGAACCATACTCGGGAGTGTATAGAAATTGGGGAAAGGAAGAAGGCATGTTTCAAAAGATTCATCTTCAAAGCAAGGAAGGAACAATTCGTGCCCACGGAGAGAAAGTCTTCTTTTCTCTCAAAGGATATACTGACTGTCTGACTGACTGTTTGTTTGTTTGTTTCCTGCCTGGCTTCCTCGTCCATCTCCGTCACGCATGAAAGCTAATGAATTAAATATCATGTTAGGATTTCTACTGCTGATGATGATGATGAGGAGGAGGAGGATGCTTTGTAGGTGTGGGTAATTAAGAAAGTCCTTCATTTTCTATGTTTTGAATGAACATACAGAAATCTCGGCATTTAATCCCTTTATGTACTTACAATATATTCATATGTAACACATGCTACAAATAATGTCAGTTATTATTGCTTAGCCTTTAGTTACAGCATAACAATATTTGTTAAAATGATGGCAACAACATTCATTGATAAATTGAGTGGGTGGGTTGGTGGGTATGGTGTTATCAGTGTCAAATAATGATTATTAGACAGATTCAATTCCAAGTACTAGGATCGGATTGGATCTATCAATGTCATAAATTCTACAGATGTATAATAATTAAAGTTACACTTTGTGACACTCCTGTATCCAGAATCTAAAGAATTGACGAAAGTTATTATTATTATTGCTGTACAATTGTAGGAATATCTTTTTGAACATAATACTTTAGATTTTAGATTGTGCATATTTGCGACATTTTTTGGTCAATAATGTCGTCCCCTCCTTTGCACATGTGAGAAAAGCTACTAAATGTCATGCAAACTTACTAAGAATATCTTTTGTGAAGAAGAGACAGAGCTAGCGTTTGTCTCTTTGTTCTTTATCCTTATTCTGTTATGTCAGAGGATTGCAAAGTTGAAAAGCTTAATGTCAGCCTTGATTGCCCTTAAAGCTCTCGTTCGTAAATGCGAAGAATGAGAATGTGTCTTGCTGATGAGTCCCTGCTGGAAGCCTCATTTAATTTCCTAGTTCACTCTCGCTGCTGTGCACATACATCAAGAAGGACGGTTTTTGAGCTGACTATAAGGTGAGGTTAAATGTAGGCAATGTATACGCAGCCCTACAGTGGGCAACTGGATGAGTGAACATATGAAATCCACTTTCACCGTCGAATAAACGATGCTCATTTCGTCTTTCTTCGTTAGTGGTGTAGCATGTATTTGACCAAATAGGGTGAAACTATGTCTTGTTCTTTGTCTAAACCTTCAATTCAGAGGAAAACTAAAATCGTTCCCCTTCTTTCCGATCCGCATTGTCATTCATTACATATTCTCATAACCCTTCAATCTGAAGTTCCCTTGCATTACTTACTACTTTCACTTGACACTGCTTACCTCACCGGTCTGCGCTAGACAAATTTTCTACATAAAGTTATAATGCTTTTTAGAGCAAGGTTGAGATTTTTAAGCTGTTACAAATAGATGATGTTAAATGCGTATTGAAGCTTATTCCCCAATGTATGTTGACGCAGATTGCTTTCTCCTGGGTTTTATTTGACATCTCATTTTGTGCCATAGACATCAGCCTAATTTAAATAGTTCAGCTGTAAAATTGCGATGGAAATTCTTGTTTACTTTATTAAACCATGACACCTCCTTGTGGCACGACGATGGAAGAAAGGGCTGACCTGGTAATCAGCCAGCGTTCATTTCCGTTAATTTCGCTTTTGCCACTTCCAGATCTGTCTGCAAACAAAAGGAAACTCACTCCGAGTGCTGCGCTTGTCTTTGAAGTCTCATTCCGGTGAAAGCAAAGCAAAAGCAAGTGAGGCTTGGCCAATATATAAACTAAGCTTGAATTGGACTATTGGCTTCAAAGTTGGTAGTTAATTTCCAAGATGTAAACTTTGTGACTTTCCTCCACCTCTGGGATATATCATCGTTTTCTTGCTTCATGCACGCAACCCCAACTTTCATTTTGCATATGGAATTGAAATACAACAAACTTGTATAAAAATTGTAAACTTGTTCATTAGAAGTTTGGGTTATCTCTGACTTTCTTGATAGTGTCATTTGCTTTGCTCGTAATCAGATTTTTTACTTGAATGTAATTTAAATGTATTTTTATCTGCAGAAGTCAAATACATAATTTGATATTTTCCACATTACTTCACATTGCCCCTTGCTGAATAACCATTATATGTACATATACAGTGTATGTATCCATCCACCTTCTACAAATTAGGCCATTTCTGTATACATATTAAGTACTATCATGTAAAATGATCCAGACTAATATTTCAAAGTCTTTCTGAGATGTGTTTACTCCTTTGTTCATTTGACAGTAACTGGCTTTGCTTAATGTAACGAATGAACTGTTGACTGTATATGTAATGGGGCAATGAATTCTGTCGCTTGAATTCAAATTATCACAAGTAATAAGTGACAGATGGAGAAAGTTCAATAATTGAAAAACGGAAATGACATTTCCATGAAACGGGCAAGATGTAGTTATTTGAAGCCAAACTTTATTATAATAATCTTCATAAAGGTTTGTTGTATGTCAATCGTAATAATTTAAAAGATAAAGGGAATACGATAAGATTTCATTTTATTTCTGCCATAACTAAATTCATAACTCACAAAATTTACAAAAAATTGATGTTAGATAAGTCAAAATATTACTCTAGAACGGCATACGAAAATCTTTCCACGCCTCAAAACATTTATTTATCCATCAAGAAAACTCCATAAAGTTCGAATGATATTTTTCAATTTTTAAGCTTCATTCAATTCAAGCAAAGCAATATGTGTTATTCAACTCCGAGTCCAGTTTTCTAGATATTGTATTTGAACTAGATCCCAAATCCTGTATGAATAAGGAACCTGATAAAAAGATTTGAGATTTTAATATCGAAGAAAATGGAAAATTCAAAGTAACAGTGATTCTGGTTTTACATGTGAACTAAAAAAAATCACGGCCGCAATTCCCGTGCGTCGTCTCGGTTGACAAATAAATTGGGTTTGGCTTATAAAAGCGTGTCTGTCACTAGAAGAAAATTACATTGGAAAATTTTCTCAATTTGGAAAAAAACTAATAAATAAATAATTATAAAAAGTTGAAACTTTCACTTAAATGTCAAACAAAAATCGAGGAAAAGCACCTTTTGAATTTGTAAAATTGTCGTTATCTTCAATTCTCACCACATTCACTTATTCTCTATTCTCTTAAACTTACATAAGGTGCTGTCTGCGTCACTTGTAATGAAATTAGTCTTCACAATACTTTTAATCAACAATTCAATTTTGAAGTTTGTTTGAATATAAAAGATATTAATTTTCATTTTTTAATGAGAAGAAGTCATAAACAAATCTCAACAATGTAAAAACCATTAGGAATAGATTTGTACCAAATTGTTCAATCTCAGAGTTACAAACTGAGAGCCTCAAAGTTTTAAAAATGATTTTCGATAAATACATGCAAATAAATATATTCTGTATAACTGAAAGACCACAGTTTTTTAAAGAAATCAAGGACAAAGTTTTTCTACCTTTGTTCATACAACCAATCTCGAAACGAAGATCAAAACAAGAAAGCTACCAAATGCAAGATTGAATTTCGATGAAAAATAAAATTGGTTCTTGTACATGTACTTGAGACGTGACAGTTCGTATAATATCCAATACTCTGAATTTTTAATAGACATGATGTTAATGTCTAAAAAAATGTTGAATATTCAGGTAACAAACTATCTTAAAGAGCCAATTATTACTTTAAATAATTAAAATAAAGCTTTAGGGCAACAATTGGTTAGTCAATATTGTTTGTTGTCCTGCACAGTGATTTTAATCACAACCAACTTTGGTGTCCTTAATTTGGTAGATTTCCAAAGTAATTAAGATTCAATATGTGTAAGAAAGAAAGTCGCAAAGTTGGAAGTACCCGTCAAACAAAATTTCTATTTCTTTCGAACAAAACTTTCACCGTGGCGTGGCTGCTAAGCTATTCTGGCACCAGGTGTTGGTTCGGCACGTGGAGGAAGCGCTATAATTTCATGGATACAACACTCGTTTGCAAGGAAATTTAATAATTGACACTGACACAGTCTTTCCGCGATTAAAGTGAGACTTGATTAAAACTTTGTCAAATTTAATAAACAAACTTTAATAGGCCTCCCAAAAATTCTGTGAACACGGAGAATCTCTGTTAATCTTTGCTAGTTGTATGCCTTCTTCTTCTTCTACAATAAGATTTGCATAAATGTATCTTTGCTTAAAACTAGTGCTTCTGTTGTTGTTGTTACTAATAAATGCTTATTGATGAAAATTACAATAACAGTCTTATTTATTGTATGAACTGGATCATGGAAACTTCCCAAGGCCTTAACAATTTTCATTTCAATAAAAAACAAATTTCTTTGGATTCGCTCCCGATTCTGATTTAACCAATCAAATTAAAGTCTCATTTTGTTGTAGTTCTGTCAAAATGAAATGGCCATGGTAAACTTTCTTTTGTTTAAAGCAGACAAACTTTCAATTACGCGTTGTTTATGTAACTTTTTTCTCAAGATGTTAAGTTGTGCTACCTTTTGATTAAGAAACTATGTATAGTTGTGGAGGTCGAGTTTGAGTCAGACGATAGGATTTGAAAGAATTATTTGATCGCTTTCTATTATTGAATCGTTGTTGAATAAGACAAAGCGAGATAAAGTAATACAAACGGATCACTTAACAAGTTCTAAAGAATTCCAAAGTTTTCAATGCTTAGGTGAAGTTACCGTTGTGTATCATGTTTCTTGTAGAAGAATGTGCCCTCGCAAATCTAAAACTAGGAAAAGTCAAAGAATTGAATAGACTCCTAACTCGTGGATATCGGTAAAAGTTGCAAATTGATAAGATCTATCAAATTGATTTTGGAATTGTATGCGATAATACTAGATGTCCCCCGCCCACCATGAAAAACGATACATATTCTATTCTTATATTTTTAGTCAGTACACATGTATTACATCACAGTTGTAGACATTGAGCAAAAACTGATCTAATTGAGACAAGGAGAAAGCTCTGGTTGGACCAATGGAGTGGAAACTTGAAACTGTGTAGACTGTACTTGCTTACAATACTACGAACTTTACTCAATCGTGTTTCTGTTTATGGTTTCTGACTCTTGCGGAATTCAACAACAAACCATTCATTTATTGTAAAGTAGTATCAGTTGTAGTCTCCTATATCTGTCGCCACTGTCAAAATGTTTGGCTCTCAATGTTTCCACCAAGAAGAGCAAAGCAAATAAACAAGACTATTTGACCGTTATAGTAGTCAACACAAGTGGGCAAGATTGTCTGTGTGTTTCACATTCCCCCATTATTAAAGGCATGAGTGAGTATCTACAGTTTTGTGCTATCGGTATGTTTTACTCTTGAACAGTCACGGAGAAAGCTCTTCATTCATTCATTCCATTGAATGTCCTACATACACACTTCCTTTAGAATTGTTGAATCATCACTACAACAATTTCCGTGATGATGAGGGCTATAGAGAAGCATTCTGCTGCTTTGTTTTGGTAAAATGAGTAGAGAATGTGAATGATGATGAAGCCTTGTTTTTAGTTCATGTCAAACAGTATCCTACGAAAAATAAAGCCGATTAGATTGCAAATTTAAATCAAACAAACAACCAAAGAGTAGACCCCTATGTGAGTTCAATCCATCATCCAATTTGGCAAATATACACGCTCTACTTGAGTTCTATTGACACTAACTGGACTCCATAATAAAGATATCCGTACTCAGACATACGATACGTATCATCTGGATTCAAATCTATGTCTGGTTGAAGAAATACAAGTAATTCGTTACTTGAACATAGTCGTTCGTCCTTCTTAGAAGATTTATGAATTGCTTTGAAAAGCTAATCAGTAGTGTAGTCTGTATTTCAAAGTCATACGAAGCAACCTTGTCTATAGTTTATTATCAAACCCCATATAAATTAAATATTTGTTTATTGTATGCTTATCTCCTTCTTGCGTTTAACTTTATCTTGAGGTTTACTTTTCTGATCGAGTGTATGTATTACGTATAGCGTTGCATTCTCAAAATTGCCTATAGTAGGATATATGAATCTTGTCGAAGGCCACATAATATACCATTAAAGTACCACTCAATCGATAATTATGAGATTTTAAAGTGCGCTCTTGAGGTTTCGAGTAAAGTTTTATGTAACGGTCTAGATTTAGATTTAGAGAGAGATGTAACCTTCTTTCATCTCTGTGTGGGTAGCGTGGGATTTCAAGTAGTATAGACAAAGCAAAGACTTGACAATGTGTACATACTGTAGTCTTGAATGGCAACTTTCACTTGGATTACAAACTCAAGATAAACTCTGACAATATTAAATTTAAAATTATGTAAAAGGTTTTTTGTTTTATCCATTGTGGACGACATCATTTGATCGCACCCCCACAAATTGCAAATTTGTACTTATTTTACCTACCTTATCTACATTTTTCCATGTAATTTGGTTTGTATTTTTTAGATCAGCAAATTTCATCAAAAGTTGTTGCATAAGTCGGTGCGTCATTTGGGTTGTTAATGTGATTTGTCCTCTCCAAAATTATTTTCTGTTCTATTTAGTTAACAATTCATCATAATTTACATTATTGCATACTCTATGAGTATTTATAACTAAGAGCATTAGACAAAAATCACTTGTACTTCATATTTTGCTTTGCACCACCGTTTTTGCCAATCCGCAAAAGTTTTGCCGTTTGTACTGGGTCAGTGGAAACAGTTGGGTTTCCAACAGAGATTGATTCCAGAAAGTTCTTTCGAGATTTTCAATCTGAAAAGCATAGCAAAGCAAAGTGTTAATCTTCATGATATAACAAGCTTGGTCGGGTTGATTGATGGAGGTATGGTTGCTGGCTGGCTGGCTAACTGAGAAGAGGAAAACCAAGAAATTAGGTAGAGTGACTGACATCGTGTTGGGTAGGATGTGGTGGGATGCGGTTGTTGGGAGAAAGCAGTGAACGAGACCATTTATTGAGACGAGCAAATTCTGAAACAAATCTCACAGTATACACTACGCTGCATGCAGTCTTCATTGTTGTTTGGTACGGCGCTTATTTTTTTGTAATTTTATTATATTTCTTTTATTTTATGATTTAAAGGAAAAATCTATGTTAATTTTATATATAGCATATTAATTAATTTTTGGTTGCAATTAAATCTTGACTGCGTGTGAAAAGTTTAAATGAGAATCCATACCGCAAAATGTTGAATAATGAGAGCATCATACGATTCCACCGTCAAGTTTGTTCTGAAATTCAAGTTTGGTTAAAGCTGACAAATGACGTCAAACTTGGAAACAGGTTGAGTGGGTTGAACATTTCTAATATACGTGTTAACCAAAGACTTAAAATGTGACAGCAACCTACACTAAATGATATTGAATAATCTCGGTTTTCTTTAACAAAATCTTGTTTCATTATTTCTTTCCGGTTCAATCATATCTGTTGATGTCCTTGGACTTGTCGGTGTCACTTCGTATAACGATGATAACGATGATCCTTCTTATTGAGCAGACAATGAGTGGAGACTTGGAGGATTTTTCTGCGAGGTGTGGATCGCTCTGGACATTTTGCTGTGCACCGCGTCAATCTTGTCACTTTGCGCTATTAGCATTGACAGATATCTCGCCATCACGCGCCCCCTTGCTTACTCAAGACGACGGCGATCCAAGAGATTGGCCCTTTCCATGATTTCCTGTGTCTGGGTAGCCGCAGCCATCATCACAAGTCCACCAATTTTCGGATGGTAAGCCACCTTATTCTGCTGCTTTTACTCATCGTCACCTTTTATTTTCTAACAACACGATGCTACTTTCAATTAGTTTGGGAAATAATAAAAGGAAAACCTGTTCATGTATGTTCATGGATGTCGTTAAAATATTATTTGCCTATTTTTTTAAAACAGATTGTATATTGTTGGAAATATGAGATTTTGAGAATTTATAATGTAACTATGCATAAATTATCCACTGTATTTAATTTTATAATACAGCTATTGAAACAAACAACAAGTGATTAATTCATCATACGTATTCCTTTAATAACTTAATGCACCTAATAATCCTCTACTAATAAGTAGTAAATAATAAATACTTGGTAATGAAGTAAACAATAATAAGTCAATTTCGACACACTCTGCTGAATAGAACATTACATTAGAATCAGACTGCATAAACGACTTTACATTAACCCACCAAATTAAGTATAACTGTTTACCAGAACTGAACTTTGGTGATTTCTGCATGTAATACAATTAGTTTGTATTTTTGGTAGTACTCGTAAATGCGTAGTATACTATTATGAAGTTTTACAAAATATATTTTTATGCGAATGATCAGATTTGTCATTTTGGCAGCAGGGGAGTTGTCTTGCTTGAGTAATACATGGTTAAGCAAGAGAAAGCTCTTATTCCTTGTCTGATTTGCCAACCAAACATAATTATAAGAAAACGCTGCAAATACAGATCAGTGAATTAGCTAATTACTTTATTTACTTCGGTAACAACTTGGCTCCGGTTAATTTCTTAAAGAACACGAAAGCGTTCATTACGGCAAGCTGTCAATGTTACAGAAATTGCAATTTAGCTAAACCAACTACGGAGTTAGCAGAACGCCTGTCTGGTTTTTGTTGTTACTTAATTTTGCACTTATTTGGACGTTGCCCTACAACAATTGGCAATTTTCAAGAATATTGTATAATTTGACTATAATTAGTAATGAGAAGGGCTGATTTTAGAGCACAGCAAGGCGTGGGCGAAGTTAATGCACCCCACTAAATACCTTCCTAGTTGCTGATATTGGAGTATCAAAAAAATAGGTTTATTCTCATTAAGGGTTATGGGCTGGAATAATAATCACCCATTTTCTGCACTTGTTCTACTCATTGGAATGAACTTAATTTTTAAACGTATAGCATTAATTACGACCTAAGATATGTTTGTTTATTGGAATCACCACCCTCAGTTTTATTTTAGCTAGAAATAGTATGATTTTCCTTGATCAAAAGTACTATTTTTTAATTGTGTGATATCTACTATTGATAACAACAAGTACTGCTTATCAATTATTCTCATGCGATTAGTTTTAGGTTTGGAACTGCAGGATTTTAAGAGAAAATATCATAATCCTCACCTCAGTTATTTACAATAAACCATATTTGTCAACGGTTTTTCCTAGTGGTGCATGCATAATGAATTGTTTTCCCATCACAACAATAAAAAGTTCCATGGCATTAAATATTAAAGAAGGAACTGGTTTAAAGTGTCGTGTACCTAAAGCATGACAGATGTAGTACTTGGAAAGCTTGGTCGTAGGGAAAGCTCTTCTCGGAATCTCTTTCTCTAAAATTGCAGGATTTCACTGCTATTTTTTTCGCAGACAATGTCTGCTGTCACTCAGATTTTCATATATATTCTAATAAGTGCAAGTCGGAAGCTGTGACGATAGAACATTGTAGTCGAAAATAAGTAGGTGTCTTCCCATGTGTGTTAGGTTCATCCAATTTATGTCAATTTGACAAAGTGAGTGTGGTGAAAAATGTATTGCTCTTAAAAAGCAGGTATGGCAAGCACGTGACGAACATATAAATTGAATTAAATTATGCAATTATTATTACTTTTTGCTGTGGTGTTTGCAAATGTGCTAACGTTCGTTAAGGGAGACAGTTTTGTATTCCACCGTCACCTCTTCAGATCAGGTAATGTAAAATGCCTATTTCTTCTTTGGAGCCAGGAAATTGCAATTTTTTATTGAGTTATACAAAATATTATACTCGTTTCATTTGCTAAAAACTACTTCGCCATATTGACGTCGCCACATTATCACGATATGACAGGTCAGGTGGATCTAAACTTAATTTAAGCTGATTGACATATTCATATGCTAATGCGTGATGAACTCAGAACGTGTTGAATTTAAGTCAGTGCAGTGCCCATTCATTCAAAATATGAACAGCCGCATAGGAAGAATTTCCCAAAATTTACATATTAACAAATAAGATTACATTTGCGATAAATGACAGAATTGCTGTTCAGATCTATTGAGGTTCGCTGACATGTACCAGGTGGTGCTCTTCTATCTCAGATTGAATGCCTTATGATGTAACATATTGATTTCCCAAATTTATTAAAGTCTAAATGTTTCATTCAGAATAATGTTTGAAAATGCATACAACTTCATGCAATAACAATGCCACAGCCACATAAATATAAAAAAATCTTATGTAAACTAAACAAACTATATAGAAATGTATTTAAGTGGTATAAAATCAACAGAGTAATAGATAATTGATTGATTGTTAATTACAAAGAACTTGATACACAGATAACGTTGACGAGACGAAAATAGATGGTTTTACAGTGTATTCAACTGACAAAACATGCATACTACCAGCATAGTTTACATCTTATATAACAATTTTACCTCTGCTTTTCTTGTTTAATTTAACCCAACTTATAACAAAAGGGCTGAAAGTTCACTCACTCACTGTTAGATCAAAACTACAGGCAGATAGTCAAAACTATTTTTTGTACAAACATTGGCTGCACTTTTGTAAACCTATTCGTTTTTTTAAACTTGAACCGTATATTGATTTATGTACAGAAGCCGCAACAACTTTCAAAATTGCATGCACTATGGATTTAATAATAATAATAATAATAGTGAAAGAATGAATACCACCCAAAAGTAAATTGTAATACGTTCTTATGCAGACCTACGCGGAGAAAGCAGTGAAATGACGGGTTCGCTCATGTTAGAAAATTTTCCACGTCGTACGTATGCTTTAAAAAAGAATTTTACAACATAGAGAATGATATTCTCGAAGTTCTAGATTAACCACCATATGTTGACTGTAAAGGGTTGTCTGTCACTGCTGATCAGTTATTTATGTGGCTTTGGTATATTGTTCAAAAACAAACTGAATTACCTCAAATAGTGCTAATTATCTGGTTGGTTAGTTGTTTCTCCACGTGTTAATAATATTAAACATGACCAAACCATTAGAGTTAGGCCTTTGATGCATAACATAACACCACATCTACAAAACCACCACTGCACTGTGTTCAATTGTGGTTACATAAAAGTGGTGTGTGAAATGTTGTTTCATCATCCCTCTAGTCCTCGCCGAATCAATTAACATCAAAAGCGGTGTGTTTTGTGTGCGATTGTTATGATTTTAGTTTGAAGATATAAAAGAAAAGCTTAATTGGATATCGCATGGGTGGGATTGACTTAATATAAAGCTATGATGGGACATTTTTCAACATCTTTATTGAAATTGAATTGGCTGAATAACTGAATCCTGCATATTTTATATACAAATTCTTGGAATGTAATCTTATATTTTGATATTGAATGACCTTCCTCTTAATTAGAAGGCTTAGTGTTTCCCGTTCGTTTTACACAATTGTTCAGAATTTATACATCATCATGACATTGAAAATTGATGAAAGTCATTGTGCCATAGAACTAATAATGCCTTTGAAATTGACATTTGGCAATCTGTGGGATTGAAATGAAATTGACAAAAGTGAGCATTGAAGTGGACACTTGAGTAAATTTGGCAAGGGATGTCTCATTCTGTATGAGTGAGAGATAAACTACATACATATGTCTGAATGTGTGTGTCTCTGTGCATGAGACACTTTCTCCTCCTGTCTACTCTACTTTGCAACAATTGCAGATATTGTTTGAAGGTCAATTGCATTACTATCTTTTTACTCTTTCATATATTATGGTTTCAAGCAAAAATGCTCAAGTGAAAATGACTTTCTCTCCTTTCATACAATTCTTCATCGTTGTGGCCTCCTGCATATATTGGATGAAGAGAGGTAAAGCAAACCACATAGACACAGCATGCATCTTCAGAATGAAGGCCAAGGAAGGCTAGGTTCATCACAAAGTTAAAAAAACAAGTCGAGCAAAAGTGATTGGATTGAGATTGAATGAGAACTTTCTCTTTTACTGGATATGACAGAAGATGCGAAAAACCAATTAACACGAAAAAAGAGTCAGTCATACATGTCGACCACCGTCTCCCTAAATTGCACCCAATCCTTAATATACATGTATATTACAGTGAATGTCTTTTGGTTCAATATAATATTTAGTTTGGCATATAATTCATTTTCCAGACGGCACTATGTACATACGTGTTTGCCGTTCCAAAGGATGAGCTTCAAGGGAACAGTCTTCGATTCTCCTAATAAATTTATTCGCATGTAGTGCAGTCATCAGAATTTGTGATTTGGTTGTCATTATGTCATTATGAACTCTAGTCACATACATATTGTCACCAGTTGATGTTGATGAATCCAGACCATTTTTTATATTACATAATATACGAATCCCTTGCAAAATCATTTGAAATAAATGAATTTTTACTGATATAAGCTTGGTTGTGAATATCATAATGAAGGCATATCCGTGAATTGTATTAAGCATTAATATAGTTATATGGAGTTTAACTTTTCAAAATATGGTAGTTTTGAACATTTTGTCTTAAATTACTAAAAGTGTATAAGTAGATGTTGGCAAATAATGAACTGGAATATGCCAATATCTATTCCATTTGCATATTGTTATTTATGTGTGTAGTTTTGTAACTTCACACAACTACTAACCTAATTATGGATTAGTAGTTACTGGGCAATTATAACTGGTATAGCGTGCCAAACTGCAATTCTCTGAAGGATTATCCCAATTAGCTGTTATCTCGTACTTTATTTGGAATAATTACATGTTATTCGTGAATTTCCGGGTAACTTGAACCACTACTCAAAATGTTATTCTTGTCAACTCATTCATACTTGTGCTGCAATTATAATAATATACAGGCTTTCTACACCGTTTAAGGTTTACCAACACTCCTGAATTCTAAATTGCAAATTGTCATCCTACATTGACCGGAGGCTTATTTATTGTGTTTTGTTGCAGGTACGATGAAACACGAAACAATGAAAACAATTGCACCTACAACGAAAATACTGGATACGTCGTATACTCAGCGTTGGGGTCATTTTTTCTGCCATTGCTAGTCATGTTATACGTATATGCCCGAATTGCTTGTGTCATTGCTCGGCGACAGCACACGATTCAAAAGTTATCAAACTCTTCAGATAAAGTGAGTTTTTGAAATATTATTTAATGTTTAATTAAATAATTACATGTGTTTAATGGATATTATTGAATAGATACTATAAATCATTTCATGTTATACTTTATTTTTTTTAGAAAACTCATTGTTGCGGCGGGAGCGATGTTGAAGAGCCCTTAAGGGGTCATGGGAAAGAGTCATTTGAAAGGGGGGATGTGAGGGTTAATACAGAAATGGACACAAAATATCATGAACAACAACACCGCAACTCACCAACAGAGGATGATGAAACACAGCAACAACTTGACGCCAAGTCAGTCATTGAAGCTAGAACAAGTGGAGGTGGGGACACAGCCATAAAGTCTAAATTTTGGGGACTGTTTCATCTTCGCTCTTGTACAAGTAGTGGTGATGATGATAGCCAGTCTGGAAATGGAACAAAGAGGTAATGCGCACACTCTGGTTTATTAACATGGATAAAATCACTTTTTGCACTCAAATGAGAAATTTAAATAAAGTCAAGTCAAATTAGAAATGGATTCATGTCGTCACGTAAAGTCATCTTTGATCTAAAACGAGCAAATAGGATTTTATACCTCCAATGGAAGTTAAAAACTATTCTGTATATGTATTTCTGCCCCCGTTAATTCATAAAGTATCAAACATTGCATTTCTCCCAGTGTATTACGAACATGTTAACAAGGTTGGTTCTGCTTGCATGCTTTAGGCAAGTCTTGATTCGTTAGAAATGTTGTTTGGTGGGTGTATTTTATCAGTGAACTCTTTGAAAAAAATCATATTAAATCTAATACACTGCATTCATACAGCTACAGGCTTAAAAATGAAGATTTTCTCATCCTGTCTTATTTTTATTGACTAACTTTTCTTAGGTCGAGTAGTGGAGGCCAAAAGAGCGTGATTGGATCATCTGACTCCGATTCTAACTCAGCGTCTGGGATGGCCCTCTCATTACCAGATCCGGCGACGCTTAGCGGGGTCGTAGAAAGTACTATCAATGAGAACACGCTATCTCGCTCTGCATGTTCCTCACCTAGATGTTGTAATCAAAGTGGGTGCACAAATCAAGCACCACATGTACATCTTCAAAGCCATCATGCAATTTCCAGAACGAGGACCGGTAAGGAACAATTCTTATTTATTAAATTAACACAACATTGAGCAACTGAACTGTTGACTTAGGTCAATAATAATATAATAAGTATGCCAAGTTTTAATCTAACTAATAAAAACATAAACGTTTAAAATAACATCAATTAATCTCTCCAATTAAATTTCATCAGGATCTCGGTTGTGTCATCACAGCATCGCTACCACGAGCCCCCAGAGGAACATTCATCGAGTGCATCAGACCGCTTCGTCAACCACTCGACTCTACTTGGGTAAGCTTCTTTTGCAAATCTCGGTAATATAAAATAGAACTGACAAGCTGAACGATGTCAAATTCCTCAATTTGTATCTTTCAACTTCTCCCCTTCTTTATACCAGAAGGCGTTATATGCATTCCAGATTATTTTTTCAGAATCCTTTGCGAAATGTAATGGGTAAATTAATGGTAATGATATTTCGAGATGGGATGACTCAATACCAATTACCACTATTATGAAATACTTTCAAGCTGTCAATTTTATGCTTAATTGTGAACATAATAGGTTATATAATCTGCACGCTATGCATTGTCAGTTCCCATATATATATATATGTACTCCATATTTATGACATTTGAGAATCAATAGATGTTTTCCAACTCGCAAAGAAATTAAATCCAAATCAGCTTTGAATTATCAACAAAGATTACTTGCCCGGAGCAACTTGGGCCAAGAATAGCTTCCTTTGAACTTATGCTCAGATGATATGTTTTTGAGCAAATCCAATTTTCCAATTAACACTATACACGTTTTAGAAGCGTGTATTAATAATACCACAGGTTGTACCAATGCGGGACAAACAAGGCTTTCCTCTAGTTTGTTATTTGATGGCTATATGTATCAGTATATTCGTATAAGCTTTTATAAAAATCTTTTTCACGTACATAGTGCATACATAAGTCACCCTATTGGTTCATAGCGTATATGAAGTGTACAAAGTTGTTACTCAAATTACTTATTTATTCCCTATTCCTATTTTGTTCATATTTCTCTCAACTCATTGTATTTTGAATCAATGTAATTTTATATAGATCACGAACTGGTCCCCCTTGAAGAAAGCAAGACGATTAGTAAAAGTGCGCCCCGTGTATGGACAGTGGAGGAGACAACGTCAAATACATCCCTAATTACAGGGACTGGGGGTCGTCAGAAAAGTCCCAATGGACGTACAGCATCACTTAAACAAGAACGAAATGGGCGTAATAATGGACGTTTCAATAGCAGTGGCACAATCATGCAGACAACATTGTCCGTTCCTATGAACAATTCTCCTGCAGGAAATCCAGCATCTCTAATGAGTTCTCAAAATGTGGCGACAGGAGAGTTGTCTACATCTCATAATAGCACAGGAGCCAACCGTTCTTCCAACCGGATATATCATCCACAACCTGGGAACCACTTTCACCACAATCATCACAACCTCACACCAAACCACATGAGTAGTATGATGCATCGTGGAAGAAGCATCAAATTGACCTTGAACGTGCATGGAAATGATCACAATCAGAATGGAAGTAATATTGCACGAGATTTTGCAGGGAGTAGTAGGGTGGCTTCCTTCAAAAGAGAAACCAAAACGGCTCAAACGCTAGCTGCAGGTATAAATGGATGAAGCATTGACCTTCGCTTTCCTTGGTTCTTACGCCCATATTTTTCTTCCATATATTTATGTATTTTGCTCGTTTCTTTGCAGTTGTGGGTGGCTTCATTATCTGCTGGGTAAGTTGGGGTGTCACTTTTCACGTTCAAATGTAGTGAAACTCAGCACATGGATGGCCACCTTTGCTAACGACTTTGTCATTTTATGAGCCACTTTCACTTACGCTAAGTTAATTTCAACTACTACATAGCCATCCATCCTGGGTGGATGGTTCGTAGTTCCTTTGAAAGTTGTCCGCAGCACTGTTAGTTAATTGCATTAAGAAAACCATCTCGCTGATATAAATGGTTTAATCTAATGGGTATTCTCTTGCTCTTATTCAGTTACCTTTCTTCGTCGCTTATGTGATTGGGCCCTTCATTCCTCCTGATATCATTCCAACCGCTCTCATGGACGCTCTTATCTGGCTTGGTAAGGAGGAAAGATACATTATGCAGCTATTCGTATCTGTTGGTTCATCCTTTCAGCACCCAATTATTACGCTGTCTACTTATCCCCACTAACCACACTCGGGTAGTCCCGTACCAGATTCTCTGCATTATAGAACTTTTACCACATTATTTATGCTCTCCAAAGACATCCACTTTCTTCACATCTCTTACATAGGACGGTCGATTCCAGTAAATGTGTACATATACTATATATAATATACATACTGATATGCTTTTCCCAGGTCCAAATCATATAGGATTTTCAAAAATGTATTCTTGCTATCGGGTCTTGTATTTTTCGTATCAATTGACATTATTTAACGACCATCTACTTGCTCTTCTTATGTATTCTTGCTACTTTTTCTATAGCTAGATAAATGCACATTGTAAAAAAGTGTAAAAATTGGTGTAAAAATGGTGTAAAAGGTGTAAAAGGTGTAAAAATTACATATAAAAGTAGTCTCGATGGTGCCTTCATAATTTGATTAGCGATAATTCTAGCAAAAATGAAACCTAAATACAGATATAAAATTCCCATATTAAATGCACACATTTTCATTGCATTTAGTCCTACCCCAGTATTTTTCTTTTATTTGTGGTTTTAAGGTAAATGCTTCAATTATAACTTTCTCCACTTCATATATACCATAAAATCTAAAAGCTGCAATTGGACTTTGAAAATTTAAGAACTACACCTCTTAGATATGTCTCATCATGCAATCTTCCTATATCTGTAATAAAGATAATGCATAATTCATACATTAAAAAAGAAAAATTATCTTTTAAAACTGCACACCAAAATATACACAAATCTCTTACCGAATGATTTGTACTCATAGTTTTTTCCTGTACTTTATTTTTGTCAATCCTGTCTAACATTATTATACACTATTTCTTCCTATCCAAAACGAACCAATTTTAATAATACAAATCATTACTGGAATGCGCTAAATATAGTTCTCACTTTTCAGGGTGGTCCAACAGCACAATTAATCCGTTCATTTATGCATTCTACAGCCCAGATTTCCGATCTGCATTTTGGCGTTTGACCGTGAGAAAGTGTGGTAATTTGATTGGTTATCATCGAGACAATGAACGTCGAAGCCCAAGGAGATTCGATGACCACAACCACACTCAGAGCAGAGTGTCCTCATGATTAACGTTGAAAAATCGGTTTGCGTAGAACCGAGTAATTATTGTACTAGCATTATATTTGTTATTTCTAAGTGGTCAATGACTGATGTAATTTGACTGTTTCTCATTTACATACATGAAGCAACTCACAAAATTAAAAAAAATATTGCTAAACTACTATGCCAACTTAGGGGAAGTACAATTCAGCAGGTCTGTTATTAAATATGTATGTATTAATAGAAATAAAAAAATTGTTATTTAATTAAGGTAATTATAATTTTAATGGTTATAGTTAGTCAGATCTTATTATACCTATATTAATGCAAAACCCTGTGTAGCCGTCCCTAGATGTAAAATCTGGAATGAAATGTGTACTGGTTGTTCACTTCACTTCAATCAACTTATATTAATGTTTAAAAACTATTAGTTATTTGTTGAGGTGAGTAGTAAAGTATTTTTTGTGTGCTTTGTTATAAAGAATGTCATTAAACATTTTTTATATTCAAGGTCGTATATACAATTCTAGAAAATTGTACTTATTCATTATTTGAAATATTAGCGATATAGGAAGGATACCTACATAATGAAGGGGAAAAGTATTAAATATCGCTTATTATTAAAGAAGCATTAGTAATTAGAACTTCAGTTCATTACCTGGTCTTATAGGTATATATGTATAGCGTTTTACAAACAGGTAATTTGCTTACATGTTTAATATAAGATCACTAATTAAGAGGAACGATCAATGTCATTATATGTGATATACCTTAGCATGATCTCAAGATTTCATTTGAATGAATCTGTATAGCGTAAAAAAATACAAAAATGTAAAAAAATTCCCTTATCTATATATATTCGTGTTGTACAAAAAAAAATATTTATAAAAACTGTACACTCCAAAAAAAGAGTCAATAGAATATACTGATTGGATAATAAGCTATATTATAAAATAAGTATGCTATAATATCAATCTATCTGTAATCTATGAGTCTGACTGAATTCGAGAATCATAAGCCCTGTGGTACTTTATAATTTTAAAATGTTTAATAAATATATATGATTGTCTGTGTGCATATACATACTTCAAGTTTGTACGTATATAAAGTACAGTGCTTATTGTGATGATAAACAGAAGAAACAAATATGACAGATTATGATCTTGCCAGGACAGATATTCATAGCATTATCAGAACTATTTGCACCCCCTATACTAAATTGAAAATTGGGGGCGTGGTTGACAATTTTTGTGACGCGAATTTTTTCCAACGTAAGACCTATACCGAATCGCTAGATCTCACCGAGAGAAAGTTTCTATAAGTTTGATTATAGGCAAAGTGAACAGAAAACGAGAAAATCGCTGTCGAAGTTTTGAAAAAGGCAAAATTGATTTATCTTCATGGGTGTCGATCGGAGAGGGCAAGTTTATAGGTAAATCTCGTTCCTTGCGTCAAAATACTAGCGATCACGAAAGTCGCCAAAAGGATCCAACGTGACCTGACAAACTTGACCTTTTCTCGGTCGGTTTAGGTCGCAGGTCAAAATATAAATGAGCGTCGTATTCCTCTCGTCAAGACGAACAAAAATGCTATAGGTTTCACCATGTTGCGAGCAATATTGAGTGAGCTGGAAAAGGGTCGCGTGCCACATACATGTCCATTAGTTAAGAGAAATGTTTTGTTAATCTAGAAAGCGTCTTGGGACTAGCCCAACTCCATTCCTCTGTAAACGGCGAACAAATATTGTTCTCGAGTTCGTTGCGGTTAGAGCAGTCCTAGCTGCTCTACGACTGAAAAAGGGTGCAAAAATTCTGTATTTGTGCGCTTTTTAGGCCGTAGCGCCGTAAATACAGGTACTTGGAAACTAGCAAACAATTAAAAGGCTTGGCCATCTATTAATGCTAGTTTGAATTACATGTTCTAATTCGTTGTCACTTCATTGTGCTTTTAGGCAGACGGTGCGCGGAAAGATGGCACCGGGGACATGGCACCGCGGACATGGCACCACCGACATGGTACCGCGGACATGGCATCGTATACATGACTCGCCCAAGGACCGTGACATTAATAATATAGCAATTAAAGAACTTGCTATAATGCTATTATATCAGCACGACATAAATAATTGCAAAAATCATGCGTGTTATGGTATCAAGTTAAATGACAACGTTATATTAAATAAAAATTAGAATCAGTATTAAATGAATACATTTTTGAATTGTAACTTGCCTTTGTTTATTTGCCTATGTACTGAAATTTGACGGCAATCCGCATAAAAATACATGGTATAAAATTTCATCTAGTTTTACAATAAAATTCGAGATTATTACTCAACATCTCCAAATTTTTCTTTCAGTAATTTACTAGTCCTTTTGTATTTCTTATGAATGCTACTCTCATCATCGTCCGTTTGAATATCAATTCCAGTCGCTAGGTCCGATTTGCGCAAAAGTCGAGTGATATTAAAAACCCCCATTTGAATTACAGAATCCAACTCACTTTGAATGTCCCGTACCATGGAGAAATCCGGGAATAAGTCTTGAAATCTGTAGCTGCAAATACATATAAATATAATCAATAGTAGTAAATTTATCACGTTTTTAGCAGAAGTAAGTAAAGCCTTACCTCAGCCACAAGTAAAGATCAAGCACATCAAATACCGACTCTAAATGAACCAGGTCTTGAATCGTCTTGGGTGGACTGAATGGCCATCCAACATGTTGACATAACCAGTCGAATGTGATTGGTTCATTTTTACTGTATTGCCTTGCAAACTAGAAAACAAGATTAATAGTATAATTTTATATAAATTTAATTTAATCTCGTTACAAAAATACGAAGTTTCAACTCACCTTTAGGAACATTGTGCACACAAATGGCATTTTCTTATTGATAGGAGCACAGCAAAACACATATCGAGCTCTTAGAGGGAGGGGAACATGCTGAATCATATCAGCAAGAAATTTAAAATCGTCCACATTGCACATGAAATACAAGGAGTCGTCTACTGTACACAAGCTCACAAATATGTCCTGCGAATTAAAAGTTTATTTTACGGTTTTCAAATAATTTTATTATCGTCATAATTCATTTTGTATTCTCACCATCAAATTAGATAGAGTTGCATTAGGAAGGTGATAAGCGTACATTTCAATTTGATCTGCAGTTGGATGAAGTCCAGCCTGTTGTAATGTTTCCGGAGTTCCGGAGAGTAGTCTGTCCAGGACGGGTAAATCATCCGCCTTAAATGTGGTAACATGACCTTTTGAAAACTGTGTCCCATATCTTCCGGCTCTGCCAGCAATTTGTAAAGCTTGTGATGTGGATATTGTATCCATTTCACGCTCCCCTTTCTCATTCATTGTTGGTTTGATCAACGAGTAGAAAATTACTCTACGAATACTTAAATTAAGTCCCATTCCAATGGCGTCTGTTGCAACCATAATTTTACAAGGATTTTCAGGATCGTTGAATTTCTTGGCTTGTGCTAATTTTGTGCCAGGTGGTAGCCCCCCATAAATTACTGCAACTTCACGACCTTGACTTTCAATCTGACGGGACACGGAATAAATGTCATTCTTGCTAAAACACACAATACAATCGCCGGGCTGTACTCTATTTAAAGTTTCTAAAGCTCGTCGCTCAATGTCTAAATCCGTCAGTCTTTTATATTTGTAAACTTCAACTTCCTCTCCGGTTGTGACCATTATGCTCCTCACTAGGTCTATGGCAGCTATTTCACCGCACAAATGAACCTCATCAGCCATCACACCAAGTAGAGCTCTAGTCCACGCCCATCCTCGCTGAGGATCACGA
>JAQFZJ010000266.1:0-38987 GCA_034695645.1 Folsomia fimetaria | reverse complement strand
ATAACTGGCTTCCTTAATACTTTAAATCTCTACACGGAGAACACTAGACCTACTTATTCTTCAGCGTTAATTGTGGAACTACATAAGGAAGAGGATAAGATAGTTGTTAAGGTGTTAAGATAATACTACGATAATGCATTTCTGAGATCTGTTCTATATTCACAAATACACATTTCTGTATGCGCAGCTCCTTTACAAGAATGGGAACGAGTCTGCGTTACAACCTTTGACCATCCAAGGGTGCCCAAGTCCTTGTTTGTATTCCGATTTTGCGGAGCTGATTTCACCGTATGTCATAGATTATCCCACTTGGTGCGAAGAATGTCTCTTGTCCAGTGGGGAGGGGGGTTGGTCCACAATCATCAGTAATCTGAATATATTGACCATATTTATGACACTGTGACCGTACCAAAAAACTATATGTAATTCTTTTCTCGATTATAGGAGTCACTGGATGGATCGTAATCATATCCGCATTTATTCTCATCCTTGTCACCCTTATCCTGTGGATTTGTTCTACTCTTAAAAAACGTAAGGTCAAAACACGTTATGAACGCTACCAATAAGTGAACTACTCAAAAACACGCAGAACTTAATAAAAATAGATAATTGTAAATTATATTATTCAATTAATTCTTAACAAATAAAAAGTGAAACAATTAAGAGCGAATATAATGAAAGTAAATAACTGGTGAGATGAGGATTGGATGCAACACTCCTGCTCCTTGTGTTGTCTCCTTGTTGCCTTAATTTATTACTGGTCTCCCTTAATCTCTCCAACACTTTATCTGCATCCTTTATCCCACCACCCTCCTGATCTGTTTTATGATAATTGGTGTAATACCAGTCTCTTGGTTCGGCTGAGGAGTCTCCTATGATTACGGGGGGAATTAGTGGTGGGGGTTTCTCTAAGGGATGGTCAGCCTCACCATCATTTCCATCTTCTTCTGAGGGCACTCCTTGCACTCCCTCGTCAATCTCGTTGTAGCTGACTTGATTAGGTTTAATTGGGTGGAAGGATGGAGGGTCACTTTCCACTATTTTTGTGATGGTAGGTCTCCCAGTCACGCGATGTGGATGGTTTTGATGGATTGGAACACGGACAGGTTCTCCAAAGGGAATGTTGTACTCAGCCTCTTCTTCCGGCTCGATGGGGAGGGGAGCGTCCACAGGGGCAGAGAAGTTGAACGGGGTGGAAGAGTTTGCCTCTTCTTCTTCCTCTTCGTATGAAACTTCTTGTTCTTCTGGTCCGGGGACATTGTCTTGAGGGTGGTGACCCGGGATGGTTGTGCTTCTATGGGTGGTGGTGGTGGATGTGGAGGAGACTCCGTTAGTAGTGGAACTGGATGTACTTGATCCACTACCGCTACTGAAAATATTCCAGAAATCGGATAGAGACACGTCTCCTTTATTACTACTACTTGATGATGTAGTGGAACTGGGGCTCTGTCCTTCTGTTGTTTGGACTTTAATTGGGGTATATCTTCCCTCATCTGACTCCTCAGAAGGGGGAGAAGAGTCTTCCTCTTCTGGTTGTTTAGGAGGGTCGATGTGTGTCCGATCTTCGTGATCAGATTTCGGTGGTGGTGGAATCTTTATAGTGTTCTTTGTGTTGTGACCGTGGAAGAAAGGTTCAATCGGGATGAAACCAGTCTCTGTGTTTGGTGGAGGATTGTAATCTGGACGCCATGACGAAGGGCTCTTTTTTGTGGAGGTAGACTCTGCAGGGAATTTGATGGAAGGGGACGTTTTCTTCCGTCCACCGGGCAGGATTGCCTTATGCACCTCCACACTTCCACTCGGTTCCACAGAGGAACCACCACCCCCATCACTCAATGGGATGTAAGGCTGATTTGGTTTTCGTGGTAAATATTCGGGTGCCTCGTACATATTTCCGCCCTGAGTTGACGGTGTCCTATGAAGCCAGTTTGGTGGGAGTGGATCTTGTGATATTGGGGAACTTGCCCCACTTACACCACCACCACTTTTTGATGGACGTTGATGGACCTTTTTATTATCCTTATCCGCCCAAGAGAATGCGGGAGAAATTCCAAAATTGAAGCCGAAATCAATCGGGATTCCAAATATTGAGGAGAGTACTCCACCGCTACCACCAGATTTGGGCACTTCGCCACCATTATTGTATTGAGTAGCTTTTGTGGAAGAAGCGATACTTGAACTAGCACTTGACCCGGCATAAATTGTGGGAGTATCTCCAGAAACGAAATCGTTTGACTCCATTAATTGTTTCTCATCTACAATACGCACAATTAATAGAATTAATAAGTAATTAATCAATTAATCCACCATTTCACTGACCTTTTCGTCTATTGTTATGCCTCAAATCGCCCAAACTCTGGTCACCCCCTGTGTAAAAATCATCCGGTCCAAGATTACTGCCAAATAGTGCGGGTCTATCATCCACGGAGATGGAAGAAGGTCGTGGTTTACGTTTGGATTGGGTTAGAGGTGGACATGCTATTTGATCGGGGTCACCGTCAGAGTAGGATGATGATGACGAAGGTAGAAAATTGGAGGAACGTTTGCCTCCAGAACAAATCATTTGTCCTGGTCGTGCAGATTTCATAGCGACTCCTTTCAACTCGGAGGGTGTGTCACAACTAGAATCTGATAGTTCTTGAAGTTCTTCTCGTACCACGAGATTCCGCAACCAGGTCATCTCGCAGTCACAGTTAAGTGGGTTTCCTACATGGACGCCCATATTATGGCATTATTATATTATCCCCTACAATTTATCAACTAAAAGAAGCCATAAAAACTTGCCTGCCACGTCCATGAAGGCAATATTGTTCCGTAATTTATAAAATACTGATTCAAATAAGTGTCGAAGTCTATTATTTCGAAGAACAAGCATTTTGAGGCGAGACATCCCGTCAAAAGTGCCCGGCGGGATGAAACAGAGTCCGTTGTCATTCATCTACAAGAATATTTTATGAGGGCACCATCAAATAGGGACCACGTCACATTCACACATCGAATGAATTCTTACCCTTAATTCCACTAGCCAAATGAGATGCCTAAGAGCGTCCGTGTCCACTATACTCAATTTATTATAAGAAATGTCCAACACTTCCAACGACCCCAACGCTTCAATTCCCATACTTTTCATTGAATCTAAATTGTTGTGCGATAAATTCAAATATTTAAGAGCCCCAGTCTTTAAAAATGCTCCGGGTGAAATTTCCTCCAACTCGTTCATAAAAAGATCAAGTCCGTCCAGTGAAAGGAGGTTGGAAAATCCTCCTCGTGCTACCCGTTTTACCCGGTTCCTGCTCAACCGGAGGTAGATGAGGCGTGGAAGGTGGGCAAATGTTTCGGTGCCAATTTCCACAATATCATTCCCATCCAGGTCGACAATTGTGAGGGAGCTCAGGTTCTTGTGGATCAAAATACAGTTTCATCTCCTTCAGCCATACAGTAGTAATTCACTAAATTGTATATTATCAAAGTCGCACTTACCGAGATCGTGTCTCTTGGAATCGAACTGATCTTGTTATCATTCAGATAAAGCTCCATCAGACCTCCTAGTTGGGTGAAAGCATCCTTTTCCACCTTGTTAATTTCATTATGACTTAAATCCACCACTTTTAGAAGGGAATTACTCTTCAATAACTCCACAGGGAGGGAAGTTAACGCGTTATGTGCCAAATCTAATATTTGCAACCCCTCCGTATCGGCAAGGACACCATTTTCCACGACGGTGATTCGATTCTCTCTCGCCTCCAATTTCTCCAGGGCTGGAAGATTACGTAAGGATCGCGACGGGAGTTTTGAAATCCGATTGGAACTTAGGTCAAGGCCACGAAGAGACATTAAGTTGTCAAAGGTGACTTCATCAAAGATTCGAATTTGGTTTGAACTGAGACGAAGTTGTTCTAACTTGGACAGACCGGCGAAGAGACGAGAGTTAAGATCGCCCAAGGTGTTATGTTTAAGGTTGAGATCCCTTAAGGAACTGAGGGAAGAGAAGAAGCCGGTAGGAATATAAGACAAGGAGTTGCTCTTCAGGTTTAGTTCTTGTAATAATTTTAGATTAGAGAGGAGATCGGCTGGAATGGAGTTGATTCGGTTGTTGGATAAATTAAGGGACACGAGGGCCAAGGTCGATCTAAATGTACCCGAGGCGAGCATTGTCACATGGTTTCTAGATAAGTCCAATTTTTGTAAGGTAGTCAAACCATAAAATGCTTCTGAAAAGATGGAGCCTATTTGATTTTCGGAGAGGGACATAAATTCAAGATGAGGGTTTTGTCCAAATATTGACCCAGAAAGAGCCTTGAGTCCGTTGTGACTCAAGTCCAACCTAGCCAAAGAGTTTAACCCTTTCAATGTAGAGGGCCCTATTTCAACCAAGGAGTTGTGGCTTAGGTCAAGTTCTTTTAGGGAGGTGATATCCCACGCCTCATTGTCGACAAGGGAGAGAGAGTTATTTTTCAAACTAAGTTCAACCAAAGATGGGAGATTAAGGAAGGAAGACCGTTGTAATCGTGTAATCAGGTTGTCACTAAGGTCAAGGGTCTGCAGTTGGGTGTGGTCGCGTATAGTATTAGATGGGAGGTCCGTTATCCCATTGCCGCTGAGGTCGACATAGCGCAAGGATTTTAGGGAGGACAATAACTCTCCAATCTCACTTGAAGAGCCGAGCTGATTCTTACGCATTCTATAAAAAAATGCAGTACAATATGGGGAATTTTTGTGCTAATTTGTACAAAAGTTTAAATTTACCTAAGTTCTTCAAGTAATGGCGTCGTATCGAACAACTGTTTGGGGAACTGCAAGTATGATTAGGAACGATCATTTATAGACGTACCCTTTATAAAATAAATTCATAATTTTGTCATACCTTTCTCAACAAGTTATTACTCAAATCGACCTTCCGTAATGCTGGTAGATGAGTAAATGACCGCGTTGCCACTCTGGAGATTTGATTTCCTCCCAAATTAAGAAATTGAAGTGATCTCAAATTGACAAATGACCCTTCCGGTAGGTCTTTAAACTGGTTATTTGAAAGATCCAGTGATTTAAGCGAGGTCAACTCCTCCATTGACCTCCCCACTGTTGCTGCATCACTAAGTCTGTTGCCTCCAACGGACAGAACTTCCAATCTCGGTAATAGAGCAAAACACCTTCTCTGCACATGGTCAATCCGATTTCCACTAAAGTTGGCGAGTAGAAGAGAATCCAACCGACCAAAGATCCCTTCTGCTAGTCTGTCCACTTTTGAATTTGTGATGTGAATTTGTTTTATGGCGGACATGGCTGAAAATGCCCCCACTGGCAGAGCAGAGATGGATGAGCCATCAATGCGAATATGTTTCAAGCGAGACAATCCATTAAAGCTTGGGAGGAGACGCATTCTACTCTTTTCAACGGTAAAAGCTTCCAAATTCCTGAAAAAATATAGTCCATTTTCAACATTGTATAATTTCATTTAGAACATTCGTTCCTCACGAACCTCAATTTTTCAATGGAGTCAAATGGAAAATCCACCAGTTTGTCCTCCACCATGTAGATTTCTTCCAAAGAGTCTTCCAATCCGGCAAAGGCGTTGCGGGAGAGGGATTCAAGACCATTATTACGAAGAAGGAGACGTCTAATCTGCATTTGTGTAAGATTGGGAATTAATACATATGAATTGCCATACAACATTGCGTTAACTCAATGCATATTATATTACCTTTAAGGCTCCAAATGAGCGTGTCATGAGGGTGGGCATTTTATTATTTTCTACAATCAACTCGTCAATAGCTGGCATGCTGCGGAGTCGCATCAAGTTTTCTAAAGCACCATTAACACGTTCTAAATCACTGTGACTGCACCTGAAAAATTGAATCAATTAATTTCTTAATTTCTTGATTATATATGAATTATTATTTCTTTAATTCGTCTCATTTCTTATTTGACTTAACTTACCAAACTTGAACCTGGTCATTTCTTCCTCTGCACCTGCAAGGCATAATGGTTTCTGGTGGAGGACATTGATTCCCGAGACAAGACCCAACCCCCAAAAATAGGATGAAGCCTAGAAAGAAAAGTCTCCATTTCCACCACCACCTTCCAATTCCTCCAATTCCACCTCGTACCATCCTCTCCAATTTAATAAACGTTCCAGGTTTTTGATTTAGACAAATGGATTGATATGATATTATAATTGTCGGCATTCATTCACGAGTACTAATCATCATTTCTTGTCTTTTCTTTTTTGCTTCATCTTATCATCAATCTGTTTCAATTAAAAAACATGAAATTGTATATAAACCTTGGGTTTTACTGAATTAATTTGGGGAAAAAGTTAAAATTATCATAAATAATGGGTTTGATTTGATTTATTGGATTCGGATTACATTATTAACTGCGTTGTCTAATTTTGCAAAACCTTATTTGCAATAGTATAAGGATGATCCTTGTATTCTTATTCGCCACACTTGGCTGTCCTCCTACAATGTATACCCAATGAATGACATAAACACAAGTTGTTGAATTTAACCAACCATCCATGCGACAAATCAAGAGAGGCAATGAACATGACATGACGCGCGTGAAAGTTATCTCCGGCTTTCAACACAAGTATTTTAAAAGGATAATAAAGTAAATAAATGAGAGTGACACCAAATAAAGTAGTCGACAGCAAAGAAGGATTTTTGTTATGTCGCAAGTAAGCAAAATAAGCAAGAGTCAGTTTTAGTTGGTTATATTGTGTACTTTGTACATTCTGTCATCCAAGCAAGCCAAGAAAATCAGGATTTGCAGAAATAATCACTGCACAAATTCATGTCTATATCGAAATACTTTATACCGAACTGCGTGCAATAATAATTAAACCAAACTGCATCTCCTATTATGAACAAATAAAAGTTTCTCTATTTTTGAACCACTGTCAACAATGCATACAATTGTGGAATGAACAGAGGGAAGTGAAGTCATGATGAGTTGGCTTCTGACACTATGACACGCACCATCCATCCAGTGTCAACTGTACACTAATGTATAATTAGTACAGATAAGGTAAATAGAGTTGCTTATCCGTCTCCGGATATTAAACAAGGAGTCAAATTACAACAATATTATACATAATATGGAATGTGATGGTGCTTCAACTCCATACTCACATTAATGATAATACCACAATGCAGCAAACATAGAAGTGCAGGTTATAATAAAGAATAAAAGAAATAATAATGAAGATAAATTTGAGACTCATTTCCGTCCTATTATTTTATTTTACTTGCTTTCCTTCTTTTCAAGATGAGAAACGATTTCGCTGCAGATTGTAAACTCATACTTTGATTGTTGCAGAAATTGAATTCAATTTTGAAGACAAGAGTTTAATCCGCACACATAGAATTCTTCGCCCACATTGAATTGAGCTGAATTAGTTTAAGTTGCAACGGTATAATTAGATGATGATGATGGTTCACGATGTAATAAATTTCCACACACGATGATGAACCATAAGATTTGCAGGATGCTCCCATTAAATGAAATTAGATTAAACGTTGGAATCGAATTATTATTTCAGTCTCAGAAGAAGAAAGAAGAGTAGGAGAGGAGGTAGGATAGTAATATGATTAAAATTAAATGAAGGGTGGATAGGTCATGACCCGAAAAAGGATGAAGAGAGAGAGGAATGCAGTTGAACTATATTATATGACTATTAATTAACTATGACAAAACTAGTGACACATTCTGCTTCTATTCCCTGTTCTGTTTGCACGGGAGATTACAAATTAGTTGTGGTAAAAGATTAATTTATTTAATTATATATGTATGTGTTGTAGATGCAATCTTCTATATGTGTGTGTATAAATACAGTAGTGCGGCGATTCGCTTCGGCGACTTCTTAACTTAACCTGACCCAAATAGCAATACTCCATTACATATTAGTTATTTATTACTATTTTTTGGATTATGTAGAGAATTAAAAATGCATTTAAACTGCATTTTGTAATAAAAATAAAGAGGGATGATTCCCCGAAATAATAGTGAAGTATAATTATAATGCAATTGGGAATAAGAGTTGACGACCCATTATATTCCTTCAACTTTTCGACATTTTGTAATTAAACCGTAGCCAGTGAAGATTTGGGTAGAAGAGATTTCAGGAGTGGGTGTGCATGGCACAGGAAACGGAAGTCAGCGTTCAGATTCAGATTCAGATGAGACACTTTTATTTTATTGTATTCACTCCGTTAAATTTCTTCCCGTATTGCCGTACTTAGTTTTCCCACTTGCCATCCGACCGTATATGAGCAACTTTTTGACTTGACCATTATGTTATGTTATAATTCTGCTTCTTACTCGAGACCTCTAAATCTGTCTCAATTTATTTTAAGGTAATACAACCAAACCATGATGACCATGGATGCAGTCAGGATATCTTATATTGCAGGTATGTATTTAATGCTAAATCTTAAAGGATTTCCTATCATTAAAACAGCAGGTGTAGTAATGAAGATGATTTCTGAATTATTACCTTATTGATTCTGAATGTCCCATATTCTTTTACGACGATGACATACATCCGAATTAATTACCACACTCAATAAGTTGTCTTCATCTCCCAGTGTAATTTAAACAAGAATTTTGTAGAAAGCACAGTATTGTCTTATTAAATACTTGAAGCAACACACGTGCTTCGTTTAATAACAAACCCGAATTATGTACATCATCACATTTCAGTAAACTAAACCTTCAATTCAACGGTGTCTGTGTTCGGATTTGTTATGAAATGCAAAAAATCACTCGCAAAAATGATAACCAACTTTTGCACCTGAACTTTTGTGTTTAATAATTGATAATGAGATAACTGCAATGCACTACACTATATATGTGGTGGCTTAAGGCAAAACACTATAAGAGACCGTGGACGCTGAATGACTGACTAGGACTGACACCACAACTAAACTAACACTACCTGAAATTGCAATAATAAGGGAAGACTTAAATCAACTTGCTTATTTACTTTAAGATTTGAAACCAAGAATACATGCATACGTTCTTATTCGTACTTGAGAGAGTGTGGCGTGGCCCTGCCCATTCCGCCCCAGTTCTTCTCAACCGAAAAATCCACTACAACTACACACAACAATCAATGAGTCTTTTTTCTCTTTATCATTGTCTCCTTTTAATTTGTACAAAATGAATTAAGAAGTTACTTGCTAAATACAACCACAACTTAATCAACGCAACATGTGTTTGATATTTTCTAAATCTTCATTGTTATCAACATAATTCTACTACTCCGTAAAACGACGAATTCTACGAATTGATACAATTATTAAGTTAAGTTTCATGGACCATTTCCCACCCACCCTGTGCAAGGATCGTTTAAGATATTAATGTTAATTTTTTCCCGTCATGGTCATCAAGCATTATTTACGAAACCTAGAAAATAGGCAGACCCTGATAACAATTCAGCCCCGAAGAACAATTTATTTCAGACTACTGACCCAAACCACCAACAAACTACTTAAACAATTATGATGATGGAGCTGCATCCCATTAATCCATTAATCACAAGAATTATTACATAGTTTGAACTCTTATTTACAAATGCGATGAGTTCTTATGTTTTAAATAATAGTTATTGCGGAAAATAAAAAAACGATCATCCCGATTCGACCCAGTTGATTTCTGCCTGCATCATATATACCACTGACCAATATTCAGTATACGAGTAGATTGTATCGTGTAAGTACAACAGTCAATCAAAATAAGCCCTTTAATTTTTGTAATCATAAAATTTAAGGAAGTTAAAACACGTCATGTTGTAGATTTTTGGGTGGGACTGAAAAAAACAAACGCTTATTTGACTACCCTCAGGACAATGACTTTTCGTCACGGCGTTTCCACCCAAAGCGAACAATTATAGATGAGAAATGGAGATAACAATAATACCGTAACAGTCAACAGTGGCAAAATTACAAACTTTGGTTTCTTGACTTTATATATAATACACCCCGCAATCTAACTAAGTAGGAAAGTTTGAGAATTGAATAAAATGTCGTCTCGGAGTCATGAGCGGACCGTTTTGTTTGTTTTGTTTGTTATTATTAAAAGTGACCACAGCCACAGTCACGATCGCGAAACAATGAGGAAAGTCCACGTGGTTGGTGATCAGGGAGGTAATTTAGTGTGGCAATGAATGACAAGAGATGAGATGAACCTGACCGTGTACACCAAGAAAGGGAAAACTAATTTCTATACTAATTGCTCTCTTATTATGTGACGCTAGTGACGACGTATGTACTGTTGTAAACAATGGGCAGTAATGGACAGGACTAATGTCATCAGTAAGTCGAGTGGTGTTGGCTTGTGAAATTAATTGCTGTCCACTAAACAGTACTCGTACAAAAATAAGAGTGACGAGAGGACCAGAATTGTCATTGTCATTGTATTATTGGTGGTGAGACTATTTTAGAAGGAAAGTGTGACGCATTACACGTTGTACAATTGGTTCGTTGTCATATATTTCCAACCAAATCGAACTGAATCGCACATTGGTGGTTATTTATTTATTTATTCAGGTTTTCATATATTCATAATGCAGTTCATTTATATTTCATATTTATTGATTACATATATAATAATGAAATACAGTATCAATTCAGGAGTTGGAGGTAAGATGAGACAGGCCGCATAATGCTATCGTTATGCTATATTCCCTGTCTGCGCCTGTTCATTTTATTCCGCACTTTTCCCATGCTACTTAATAAAGACGAAAGAAAGTTCTGGTTTCACAAAAAAGAAATAATATAATGATGCGACAGTTCATGTTCTTTATTTTATTGTCATTGAAATTAGGATCTGTTGAATTGAAGTTTATATATTACATAATACTATAAAGAATGGTGGATGGAACGAGGGAAGATTGAGACACAGATCAGTTTCTAGTTACTGCATGAGCTCTAAGGACAGAATTCGATCTCAGCCTTTTCAATGTAACTTGACCAGCTCCCCAAATAATTGACTATATAATTTACATTACAATAATTTCCTAATCATTAAAAAGTGGGTATTTCATTATGTTATGCTTAATGGTTGGATCTGTTTCTTTTCTGTTGACTGTGTGATGAATAGCATAATAAATTCAATAACATAATATTCAATGCAGTGGTTTTATTCGCTCGCACATATTCTGTATAATATTGTGTATGTATTATCATGTATACATCAATACACGCAAATCCAGTACTTTTTTGGGGAAAATAACAACCAAAATTAGGGCACTTAATTATTATCCAACAAACAAACAACATTACTCTGCTCTTCTACGTACATATGCTTGTACATATTGACAATACTCTTATTGTTATTGTTCAGTGCTTTATACACAGCGCAAAAGTTACATTCACATTCTTGGACACAACGCAAGTCGAAGAATAAAAAATGACGTCAGCTTATAAAAATCCTTTAGCGTATAAATATTATGTCACTCAAAAGTCCACACTTCCCACAAACAAGTCTTGCAATTCATGATTTTCTTCGAACAAATTAAGTTCCAAATCCTAATGAATACAAAATCTCCTTTCGCATACATAAATGTTGACTTCCCTGCGAATGGTTCGGAAATGTACATTTTCATTTCAAACTTGGCCAAACCGTTATCCGATATTCGGATTGAGATGAAAATGCTATTTCATTTCAAATTGTTACATATGTATTAAGTTTGGGATAGTTCTTTTTTTAAATGGTTTGTTTTCATTAACGTTATGTTCCTGCATAATACCTCCTTAAATAGCCAATTAGATACTATACAACTTCTCTTCAGCATCAGTAGATCTTCCCATAATATTTTTGACACAGGAAATGACGACTGACTGATTGACTATACACGAAAATTTCTTCTTGATTCCTTCTTCACGTAATTGTGTCAATATTAAAATAACCTGTAATAAACGAACAACGGAAGGAAAAGGTGTGTAACAAACACAGAATTGGCTAAAACAATTTTGTTATGGTTCTTACACGGCATGCACTCATTATATATATTTCTGCTATAAAACAGGAATCCATGCATCCATCATCAATCTTTCCATCAGTAGATATTCGATGTATGCGTACATTATCCAACCAAGCAGATCTTACACCAATTCAGAAGTTGTAGCAAATAAGTTTAATAAAGAGAACAAAAAACTAGGCGGCGAGTCAACTTACGTTCACCTAGATATCCTGCACGGCCACCACACATTTCAGAGGAGCAGGTGAGGTTGAGTGATGCTTGTTTTTGCCAATATTTTCATGCCTTATGCAATCCAATCCATTGTGGGAGGGGTGTGTCTCTGCCACACCACCAAAAGCAACCACCTCATTGGACACTGTGTCCGACGTCACAAATATATTGCGCGTAGCAGCCCAATTTTGCAAAGCTCTATGTACCTCTACCACTTCAATGTCAAAGAAGAGGCAAACTATTTTATCCAGGTAATGATATTACATGAGCTAGCGTCCTTTCCTTTTCTTGTCCGAGACAAGTATGCAGATACAGGATTTGCATTGCAACAATGTATGCTGTAATGTATTCTCGTTTTCTTTTTTGCACGCAGAAACCGTATATCCTATCCATTGGAAATTGAGACATTGTTGCAATAAGAATGAAAACCTATATAAACTATAAACCATACAATGATAATAAAATCTAATATAGGGGCAAATAAATATTGAGTCTCTCTTGAGCAATGATTTGGATAGTGAGACTATATATAAATAATGTGGGTATACATAAACATTATAGAATAAGAATAAAGACAGGAACCGGTTGTATCCAGTATGCATTTATTATAGTGGGGTGGTGGTGGGCAATAATAATTGTTGTGGGGAGATAGATAACCTCTTCACCTCCTCCTCCTCCTCTTTCTCTCCTGTGTTGTCATCTGTTGTAGTCTTTCAGTGTATTATTTGATTGCCAACTTGTCCTTCGTCTTACCTCTACTGCCTCCATTACTTCAACCTCACCTCGTTCAGTTCACATCTCCACATCGCTCCAGCCAGAACCAGCCCGTTGCTTGCCTGCGTCCTGTTGTGGCTCTAAATTGGCGTCTCTCTTCTTTCCTTCAGGTAATCACAAAACACCACTTTCTCCAACAGCATCATAATCATCAGAGGCTCATTTCACATCAATCCCCTCCTCAACTCCCCACTACTGCGGAATACTTACTTCTACGGTGTTTTGAGGAAGGTCACATTAGAATTGTCTCAACTTGCCTCCACATTTCATGTAGTGTGCAGATCCCATGACGTACTTATTTATATCATAGTATTCCCTCCCACCTCTTTAATTAACCCTTATGCAAGTCTTCCTGTATATATATATATATGTTGCATTGTGTACAATACATACACAGTCTATTCCTATTTCTAATGATGGGGCAATTGTCTCTCGACCCAAAAGAAAGAACCATTGATTCATATCCATATCTATCTTATTCTGCTCAACATAGTAAACACCTTCAAACTAAACTAGAGCCAGGAAACCCGAAGCTCATTGAATGGGTGGTAATTTAATAAGAATTTATGATTGCATACCCTTTCTTGCTATTACATATGTGCTTTACTAGCAATTGTTTCATTCCATTTCATTGCACGTCGGTCGGTGGAACAGGGGATGGGTTACACACATTCCATTCCAATTCTGTTCTGGGCCCAGTTTTAGCTTGATCGATAAAATACAGCAGAATAAAGAAAGGAAAAAAAGGGTTCCTGTTCTTATTGTCTGCATTCTACATCATCCGTCCATGATTTTACTTCACCACGCATTAATCGATCTTCTACCGTCTGCCCTAGTTTCTCAATCTTTTACATCATTCCTACATTCTCAGTCAGTGGTAGTGTCAGTATCGTGTGACGGTTGTGCTAAAATCCACACACCCATCCTCCACCCACAAGTGTCATATTCACTAAACTAAAGAAAAGACAATCATATTACAGATACTGCAATGCTGCAAAATGGTGGGACCCTCTTGACCCGTAGGTCAGACCGGGTGGTTGGTTTTTTACTGCAAAGACTCCTCCACTCGGGTGGAACTCCTTTGGGTACACCCCCTTCTCCGTTCCATGACACATTCCAGGAAGAGATGGTGCGACCTCGGGTCTTGATTACGGGAAGTTTGGGTCAACTTGGCTCCGGTCTGGCTCACCTCCTTCGGCAGAAATATGGGCAGAATAACGTCATCATGTCAGATATAAGGAAACCGAGTGGAGAAGTGGCATCGAAAGGACCCTATTTGTTTGCAGATGTCTTAGACTTCCAATGCCTCCAACAGATCGTGGTCAACTATAGGATTGATTGGCTCATTCATTTCTCTGCGCTGTTGTCTGCAGTGGCTGAAGCAAATGTCCCTTTAAGTATGAAGGTCAATATTGAGGGTGAGTAATTAATTAATCTATAATGTGATCCAGTACATGTGCTTAAACATAAGTCCTGATTTGACTTGTATCGTAATGTCCATAATCGCAGGGACCCACAATGTGATGGAAGTAGCGAAGCAACATGGGCTCCGTCTCTTTATCCCCTCTACGATTGGAGCGTTTGGTCCAGAATCGCCCAGAAATCCAACCCCCAATTTGTGCATTCAACGCCCAAAAACTATTTATGGCGTGGCAAAAGTTCACACTGAGTTGTTGGGAGAATATTATTATCATAAGTATGGACTGGATTTCCGTTGTCTCAGGTAAATTTATTACTTTTCTAATATAATAAATTGAATTATATTAATAATTCGATTTATGACATCTCAGATTCCCAGGGGTCATTTCATCAGACTCTGCACCGGGTGGTATGTACATACCTATTTAATTATTAAAAAAAAATCAAATGACATAGTATAAATAACTAAACAACAGATGTAATACAATTTTCTTTAACTGATTAACTTCGTTATTAAAATGTTAATTAAATTTATTACAGGAGGAACAACGGGTAAAAAAAGAACGCTATGCCCCTCACTAGCATACTTCCAATAACTAACCGGCTTGTCTTATTAACTTATCTATTCCAGACTATGCCATCGACATTTTCCACCAAGCCTTAAAAAAGGGTGCATACACCTGCTACCTCGGACAGGACACTAGACTTCCCATGATGCATATTGAGGATTGTCTTCGTTCAGTTATGGAATTTATGGAGCGACCTTCAGAATCCTTACCATTTCGAACATACAACGTGGCTGGGGTTTCTTTCACACCAGGAGAAATTGGGGACGAAATTAGGAAAACTATTCCCAATTTTGTGCTTAATTATCGGCCTGATCATCGTCAAGCAATTGCAGATTCATGGCCCCAAGTATTTGACGATTCATGCGCACAGAGGGATTGGGGATGGGCACCTCGGTATGGGTTGACAACGATGGTTGATAGCATGTTGGGGGATTTACGCCCATTGTATCATCCAAGGGGAGAAGACGACAATAAAGCTAGAGCAGTTGCTTGACAAGGCTGTCATGGACTGCCGAAAAGCAAGGTGTAACTTTAAAATAGAGTTTTGCACATGTTTCACAATATTACCTTAAACTCGCAACTTTACCTAGAATACATTTTACCTGATAGATTAGGGTTTATATAAAGTTAATCTGTGATGGAACGGACCTCGTAATACATATTTAATATACGAGTACATCCAGCGATGCGATATATAGTGAATTCTATTAAAACTCGACTAGACATAACCGTAATTATTATCAGAAATATAAAATTATTGTTTTTTGACAGTCTGCAATTATATACAATGAAAATGATTCCAATTGAATGTGCACTATGTGATTCTAAATTGTACAAAAATGCATGGAGAGCAACCCCGCCCGTCCCCATGCACTATAATATGATCATAATTATTATATTATTGTTAATTGATACACTTTGCAATAATTATTTCAGTAGCAAATAGTATAAAGACATTGAGCATACTCAAGTATTATGTATTGACTGTTATAGTGGATTAGATAATTGCGTCTGGTTTTAATCGCGTTGTGTAAACAAAACTCTTGTATTAATTAATTCATTTTAATTATAATAAAAATTGACAGATTCACTTTATATTTACACTGTGATAACGTCAGAAGCTTGCTCAGTTCCCGTTTCTCCTTGGCCGAATAAGTCCCCTTCCCCTTGCCGGGTAAAATGATGGTTAATAGATTTCGGAGTATCTTTCGCCAAGATCCAGACTTCATTCCGTCTCCCCCAAAATTTGGTGGGTGAATCATACCCTGCAATAAAGTAGGTGGCTCGGTCACCATCCCTCTCCTCAAAGTATGGAATGCTCTCATTTCTCAGGACTTGAGATAGACTAGCTACTTCCAAGGCCTCCACGCTTTGAGAAGAGTAACCAGAGTAAAACTTGGCATAAATGTGGAGGGAAGGATAAGTCACAATTTTGACACGGTTATCTAGTGGTTTTGGGATATTGTTCTTTTGGGGCTCGGTGGTGGGGAGGAAAAAACACATTTCATACGAGCGGAGATCACCATTACGATGATCCACTTTTGTGGCCACAGGGATTGTCATCTCCATCTTCGTACCTGGAAGGGAAGAATAAAAACAAATATTGAAAAGAAGTTATGTCGTGATTAATTTCTAGTGTTTGATTCATCAAAGAGTGTCTTGACTTGACCATACCTAACTCATTTTTGCCCTGGATATATCTCAACAGGGTCATAAAACTTTCCGCTGTTTTGGAATCCTTTGTTCCAGGAGTAAGAAATTGTTCACAGCATACCCAACTAGACAAAGGGTAGATGCGCTCTTCCACGTCCTGCAGAAAAAAAAGAAACAATAAATGCCAAGGTTATGCATAGAAAAATTACTCATTTAAATTTCCTTACCGCTGTAATATTCCTAATAGAATTGTAAGGAGGTTGTTCATAGCTGGAGAAGAAGGAACGTATCCAATCGAAAATGGGGATGAACTGAGCTTCCGTTGGTTGGGATGAGATCAAAAGAATCATCAACCCCAGAATCATTGGGAACCACTTCCGATTATGCATCATATTTATAAAATGTAATGCAAGTATTTTCAGACTAAGTTATTGTAGAGTAAAATAAATACACAATTATTGATAAAAAAGGCAGCAAGAAGAAAAGATGTCAACTCTTCTCCTTCTCCTCCTGGTCTGATCTGAACGACTAGTTATTGAGGGGAGTGATACATACAAATGATTACCTAAGTGACTGGATTAGCTTACATAATGTTCCTTACTCAACACCCACCCACACTATAATTGCACATGTTATAATATTCATTAACTCATCAGTTGTGGAGCACAAGTGCGCGTGGGAATTAACCTACTCGTGAATCCCAAATAGAGTCGATGACGAGGATTATAGTTGTTTTATCTGTATAATATATATACGTGATGGAATAGGGCAGTATTGACACTTGGGACCATGGACTAGTATGCAGTACACTAAATTAGATTATATATATATAAAATGTCCTCATTTGGGACACACCCTACTTATCCAGGGATGTGATAGAATTAACGCAATCCAATCCATGAATATTCAGTTTAATTCACCCATATCTCAAAAACTGAGAACTATATGAACAAATAAGTGAACTGAATGAGACAATTATCCGATACACAAAATGCCTGTCTGTATTATCTTACGATCAAATCACATAAGTACAAACCTTATTATTAAGTGGAAATGGACCTATTAAAATATTTCCTAAACTTTCTGAATAGAATATGTATATAAGACGGGTATATGATTTCAGTAGTCTTGTGACGCCATGTATACCAAACTGTCATCCTCAAGCTCCATGTCGGTAGGAAATTCACTGTTGTCTGTTTCATTTATAAGTTGTGTTTCCGCATCAGCACTCAATTCTTTCTTGGGCATTATCACCACATGCTTAGTCTTCAATTTGTCTGAATTAACCAGGAATGAGTAACAAAATTAGTACAAAGCAGAGGGGAATAATTAAAATGTGATGATATGAAAAAGAACCTTCAACTTTTATCGTCTTCTTGCCACTTAGAACTTCTCTACTCTCTTCAAAATATTGGTTAGGATGGTTCACTCCGCCATCAACAGTCATGCTGTCGTGTGTCCATTCAAAATACTTCTGACATGCTATTTGATAATGATGTTTTTCGACAAGGTCCATAATCTCTTTTATTCCTACAAATTATTAATATTAGTTGACGCAGAAATCAAAGAATTGAAGTCATAATTAAAATCACTCACCATTTGGAGGGACCTTCGCCTCCGTCAGTTTCGCCCGTAGATTTCCTTGATCACTATGCTTGAAGGGACAACCATGAAAATCGCCTGGGCCCACATTAGAAGTTATCACTTTCATGCAACTGTACGGCGTGTAATCTGCTCGTCTCCCTTCCTGGCCGTACATGTGGCGAATGTTGTACAGATATTGCTTATCAAACTATATAAACAAACAAACCAAAATTGATTAATTTTAGTTCACATCCTTGCCCAGTCACCAGTTGGAGTATAGTGTGTGAACATACTCGTGAACCATCAATCTCAGGTTTTTTGGTAAAATGGCCCCTCCAAAATTTCGTGGCTTGATCCAACGGCACTCCGATAGCTTTGAGAAACAGACCAAACTGCAATCGACCAAAATGTTTCAGATGATGATCCTTAACTACGACATCATAGAGGGTTTTCATACAAAGCGGAAACGATTTCTGAGACAACTGTAGAATACAAATTCACTTTAAAACTTCAAATACACAAAATCCGTACGCAATTTAATTAATTTAGCCCACGCACTGTTGGTAGTTCTTCCGCTGTAACAACAGAATCATCTGACTTCTTATTGGCATAATCATTGCCGGTGTGTCTCCTGTCGAAATCTGCGATAGCTTGCATAATTCGGCCATCTTGTTGAACAATATGCATATTTTTGGTTACCAACTGAAACACAAGATATTATGTTACTTGTTTCTTGCAAAATCTCCTGATTGGCATTCTTCTTACCGACAAGGACTCGGATAAGTGACTTCGATACGCGGAACAAATCACAGAGACAATTTCGTTGTAAGGAACATAAACTTTTCCTTTACGGAGAAACACTTTCCTATTTTTCACAAGGTCAAGGGCCATGTCAAACGGGATTTTATAAATGTCACTATTCAAGAGATTATTTTTTTGGACAGCTAGTCCTCCTTCCAAAGGCCCAAGTGCGTTGCATATTTGTACTTGGTACTTTTGTTTCTCTTTCTCCATTATCTATATGAGACACAATAAACCTGTTAAATTAGCAGTGCTAACTAGTAATTGGTATAAAAAATATAAAAAACCAATTCTCCTGGAAAATCTTCCGTCTCAAGGAATCTTTTTAGATCCGCAGCTGAAAGTTCCACCAGTTTGAGATGAAACATGTCCACTTCTAGTGAAATGAACCATTTCCTTTGTTCCTCCGTCCTATTCACATTCAGAAAATAAGTAAATTAAAATTTATCATAAAGGCTCCACAGAATGTAAATTACCCTGCAAATGCGAGACGAAGAAGAAAATGAGAAATGTGGTCAAACTGTCGACACTTAATTACTGATTCATGATCATCTCTGGTCGAGGTGAACTGTAAATTAAATCACGAACAATGAAGAGTCACTTACAGAGGGTCCAATTGTGAATGACTAGTATGCAGAATGTCTCAACAATCTCGTTTTCACTCACCAACAGAGTCACAAATTCGACGACATCTTCTTGCTTCTTCATTTCTTCAAAAATCTTGTTTCTCCAATCCGTGCTGAACTTTTCTGCAAAGGTAAGATTGGTTCGTTCGATAATTCGGAGAGCTGAAAATAAAGGAAATGACGTTTTATATATATATGTACATATATTTTGTATATCACAGAAAACGACGTTTATATTTTGTCATACCTTTGAGCCTGGCTAAAGCAAACTTTTCAAACTCTGCGACAGCCAAGTTGATGTCTGGTATTGTGTCGTAGATAGAAATGGGTCTGGCGTAAAGGGTTGCATCGTCCTCTTGCACTTGCAGTTTAGCAGCGTGATGGTAATTGCGTTTCTGATCCGCATACTTGGCTCTCTTCACGACCGTTCCTCCTGTATTCATGGCGGACAGAAGGGAGGAAGGAATAACAAGGGTCAGGCGAACTAGGGTCACAATTCCTTTAATCTGCAGTCTATTCTACTGTGATATGTGATATGATTGCCGTCTTTGTTGTTGAACGGAAAGTAAAGCGGGTTTAGAGAGGATGGCTGGCGGGTTGGACTGCCGGCTGATCTGCGTCAACCCAACAGCCCACCCAACTTCAAATGAGCCGTAATCATCAACATTGGATTTGGTTGGACAATGGCTCAGCAGTGCACAGAGGAGGATAGGAAGTGCAATAAAGTGTAGTGATTGATTGACTAATGATTGGTTTTCTTTGTTGATTGATATCAATGATAACACCAATGATAACCATACCCAATCCTCCACCCCTTTTAGAATATTACATTCACTCTTCATTCAATAATTTGAAGTGGATCATTCACACAGCAAATCATCTCCTCGTCTGTGTCTTTGTGTCATCTGCCTGGAACAACACAAACGATAAGACAAGTGTTGCTTATCATCCATCTCTTTGTATTCATAGGTGTCTATGCCCTACCTAACCTACCTACTGTATCGTCAGTTGTGATTTTGTCATTTGATTCCAATTCCGGTTTTTCCAAAATTGTTTGTGAATGAGAGTGGGAATATCATCGCCTCCTTCAATTCGCCGTGGTTGTTGCCGCTGTTATTTACCCGATCCCGTTTCCGCCGCGCACTCCACCCTCTACACCAAGTAAGTCCACCCTCGCTTTTTTCAATCTCTTTCACTGTCAATTGCCTAGTACCGTACGGCACAATATTATTAGCGTGTCCTCAGCATCGGACACCTTTCACGATCTACTACTGCATACTGAGTTTTTAAAAACAATTTTGCACATTATTAATATGACCGTGTTTTCACATACGAATATTTTACCTTTATTTACATCTCAAAATATCTCATCAAATACGATGTCATGGCAGAATAATGCCCCTTTGAGATTTGCTTGTTTTTCTGAAAACTTTACACTCACATTTATACATCTGTCTAGGCACTGGGGCCTGGATGGAATAAACATTAACGCATAACAATGTGCATATAATTATTAGTCACAGTCTGCTCAAATTAACATGACACATGGATTTAAATAAATAAGTGCATGGGAGCAAATTTCATGCAATGACCACTAATAACTTTACATCATATCATTCACTTTCTACCGAAAAAACTCAAAAGAAGAAAAAGAAGAAGCGAGTTTATAAGCCCCTGCCGTACACAAATGATTAAAAATTTATCAATTACAAAAAGTAGATACATTTTGTTTTTCTTCCCCTTAGAATGGGTGTGGAGGGCGACAGTGGGCGTTGCGGATTATGCATCAGATTATGTAAGATTCAACATATTTTCTTATGTTTTGATGTAGTGCAATGTTTCGCGAAATGGTCTGCTTTTTCCAGAGAGGGGAGTTGTTGCTTCGACCATTACTTTGGTCGTAAGAAGGGAAGCAACGTGGGATGTGTAAGTAGACCCAGCTGTGTGCAATTAAGTTTAAAGTTTTCAATTGTTTCAAGGTAAATGGCTGCCCGTTGTCTTCATCCTGGCCGTGATTGCATGGAGCTACTTCGCTTTTGTCGTTCAACTCTGTCTGTACACGATGGAAGAGGTGTGGCTCAAGATCCTTTCACTCATCATATATCACATTTCTCTCACATTGTTCCTCTGGGCTTATTTTCAAACCATTTTCACTACTTCAAATCGCGTCCCCCGTAAATTTAAAATTCCACAGAGTAAGTGCATTACATTACATTAAATTGCAAATATAAAATTAAATTGCATCGATATTTTTAATTAATTATATATTTTCCTTGTCCTATTCTTAGATTTAATGGAGAGAGTTGAGTCTGCCACGAATGACTCGGAAATTTCAGAAATTTTGGATAATCTTGTACGAACTCAGCAACTTCCTGTACAAACGAGGACAAACATTAGTCAGATTCGATTTTGTGAAAAGTGTCAAATTATTAAACCAGATAGGACGCATCATTGTTCCGTGTGCGGCCATTGTAAGGATTATTTATTTATTGTGTAATATTATGCATTGTTAATTGTGTTAGTAATTTTTGCATTGTATTTTAGGCATCCTCAAAATGGATCATCATTGTCGTAAGATGACATATTACCCATTTCAACTAACAAATGACACATAATGACATTCGTTTGTAATAAATTCTTCATTTTGGTTTCAGCATGGGTCAACAATTGCGTCTGCTTTGATAACTACAAATTCTTCATTTTATTCCTCGCTTACGCTTTTCTCTACTGCCTCGTGGGTAAGTAAATAATACTATATATATTTACTTCAATTATGAAATTAAAACCAAATTAATCAAAGTTATATTTTTTATTTAATTACTTTGCCTCGTAGTATTTAGCATTTCACTTCGCTACTTTATCCAATTTTGGAGAGGAGATTTATCCCCGGGTGGCTCTGTTGATGGAAAATTTCATGTTCTTTTTGTCTTCTTTGTTGCTGCAATGTTTGCTGTTAGCTTAGTCTCTCTCTTAGGCTACCATTGTTACCTCGTGACCAAGAATAGGAGCACGTTAGAGTCATTCCGTGGTCCAATATTTCGTCATGGTCCAGACAAGAAAGGCTTTCACTTGGGAACTTACAACAATTTTATAGAAGTATTTGGAGATGATAAGAAGAAATGGTTTTTACCAGTTTTCTCCAGTTTGGGAGATGGAATTTCCTACCCGACCAGGCATTCGTGGAATAACTTTAATGGGAATGGAAACGGGAACTATAATTCAATTGACACAACAGATTCCACTCCAGTCTCTGGGTATGTTATGATTGTTTAGTATTGTTCAATAATATACACTGAATCGTATACACTGAATTAAATATTTGTATTTATCTTTAGCAATTCTCCTGACCATTGTATCGAAGTGAAGGTAGAAGCAAGACGAGAGCCCACACCAAAGTTTAACAACAATGGTAACTCCAACAACGCGGATGGGAGTGGTCCGAATGGTGGAACGCCGCTTGTTTACTTTTAAAAATCCATCTCTCTATCCTCCTTCATTTATGTGATTGATCTCCTCCAATCGTTATTGACTTATCTGACTTGAGCTTTGGATACTCAATAATATATAATTTGCTAAATAACTAATAATGAAATTAAAGGTCTCGTTTTTCCTAACACTGATGTCAAACCATCATTCGCTCTGTAACCTAAAATTATCTATCAAGTAACGATTGAGTTTTCCTTCTTTGACTGATTGTCATATCTCTCTCTCTTCCAAAATTATAAGAAATTCAATGCAACAGTGGGATTATGTTTTTATAGGATTCGATTGTGCAATTAGTGATGATCATTGATATGTCGATGTCCTATGACATTCGTTCAATCCAGTGACTCCAGTCAACTTTTGTGTACTTTATCATGTGATTGTATTTAAAGTATTGTTAAAAATTAATTTACTATCATGTCATTAGTTTAATAAGTTTTGGTGACATATTATGTTTGTGTAGATATAGGTAGAAAGGCATGTCCTCTCAACTCTATCATAATTCATTGGACATTTTGTACTTTTTTGTTCCCAGTTTGTACATACCTACATACAGTACTTAAAAGTACATAGTAATAATCAAGTTTGCAACACACTTCCTCACTCTCACTTATAACTAGCCAACCCAGTCAAGATTGTAACAATTTTAAAAGCGGAAAAAATGCAAAAGTTTCGATTACAGGTTGAGCGTTATTGTATTTAATTTAATGCCACTAAAGTTTGTAAAGTCGACATAAAATAACAACTATGATGAAAAGTTTATGATTTTGAATGAAAGAGTTATCGTTTTGTTATATGTGATCATTATACATAATGTGAATATTTATACAAATCACGAATAGTATAGAATAATATTGTATCACAAACGAATGAATAAATCATTGACGCTATTAATTTGTGAACTGTTTTAAAATAAATTATTCGACGAGACCCGAAGGTATGACTCAAGTGGGATGAAGATTACAACAAGCAACATACGTATTTTAGAAACCAATAAGTGTTAATTTATTTATTGAAGACGAAAGTTGGACAAAGTAGAAAAGGGGTTTTTGGTTTTGTAATTATTACAATTAATAAATTAAAAATCGAGTTTACTAGATTACTTAGATTTTTCTTCAACTGTAACTTTAACTGCAGGTTCCTCTTTGATTTCTTTTTTCTCGTCCTTTTTTGCCATTTCCTTTTTCTCAGTTTCACGATTGGATAGCTTATTGTTGATGAGGTTGTTTAACGCAATGATGGATCTGGTGAGGGCCGTCACATAAACGACCAGCATTTGATCATTCGTTTTTACATACATGGACTTGACAAAAGCTGGATGTGTCACGTCCGGAAGAAGATTGAAGACATCTTGAAGCAAATACGTTATTTGATGATTAACAGGAAGAGAGCCTTTCTCAACCTTTAATGCAAAATTATAAAGATTTGAGTACATTATACATATTTTGCACATTAAGTTGTTATTTACTAGACTGATTTAAATAGCGATAATACCTGCTCCAAATAGTTACGAATGTCCATAAGCTGTGAAGAAAGGCCCCTCAACCCTTGCAGAATGTTGGTAACCCTTTGTGACAATGAACCAATAGTGGTATCCTTAATGTCTCTTAGTAAATGTTCTACACCAACTTCTTCCGCTTCCTCTGCCCCAATTTCACTCGAAACATGTTCAAATGTTTTCGTGGTTGGAGTTCCATCTTCATGAACTTCTTCCACGGCACGGTAGGCTTCTGTAGGAAGACCTAAATCCCTAGGTTTCGCGTCAATAATGACAAGAACCGAGGATGGGCAGTACCGACGCACGAGGTCGTTGATGAGAGCGTCATTCTGGTGCAGTTTGGGTCCTGTGTGATACCAGCCAACTACTTTTTCTCGGGCTGGAAAAACAAATACAGAGAGTTCAAAGTAGTATAGAAAATAATTATATCATAACAAGATTCAACTAAAATTCATCATACCATTGACTTTCTTGAACATGTTGGCCATACTTTCCAAGTAGTCATGATCCAGAAACCAAACACTCTTATCCTTGTCATCCTCATCGAATGGAACTATCAGAACAGAACATAGATATGAATGAAATGACAGTCAGAATATTATATTATATCGCAATTCCCTCCAACCCCTTACCCGCAAAAGAATTAGTAACGTCCAACACTCCTTTCGAAGACCAACATCCGAGCAGTATCCCCACAACACGTTTATGACTCCCGATACGACCCATTCGGTTGAAGTGGTCAACCACAGACAACAGGACAAGTGGGTGCACCACTACCTAAAAATCAACCAAATTCGATTTCAATCAGTATTATTATTACTATTCTGCTGCTTTTCCAATGTCCGATCTTCCGGTTATCTCACCTTTTCCACCGTCACATTCCCAGTGCTAACAATTACGGACTCCATGATTAACGTTTGATTTCTGCAACCAAAGAAGACGGGTAGCTGAAGATAATAATATAGTAACGTCGGTTTTATAATATATATATATTTGCAATACTTAATACTTGCAATTTGTGTGCAAAAAAAAATAATTGAAGAGATTGAAACCTCTGCTGAGCTCCGTGTTGTTTGTTGGCACTTCTGTATAAAATTGGAATGAATTGCGGATTTCGTGGATGCCGCTGTGGTTGCTCCGGCGCCACTTCACACCACCCGCACTGGCTTCCTTTACTTTTACCCGACTTACCCCTTCTTCTTCAATCCAGTCGGCATTTGCTCAGTCACTCAACTCTTAAACACTTTCCAAATCTATTTCGCACTCTCCAGATAACTGCAAACTGTGAAGAATAATTCAAAAGGTAAAAAAAGGAGTTACCTGTCCATCCATCCCTGCATCAAATTAGCCTCATCCTCCTCCTGACCCTCCTGACCTTTCTTTGAATGCTGTTGTTCATAACAACCAACCACTTTGCACTTTTGGGAAACTTCACACTTTCTATAAAACAGTTTCTAATCAACTCCTGCGGTTTTGTTTGTAAGACAGGTGAGTTCAAGTTTTGGTGAGGAGAATACTCATTAATATTAACGAATCATTGAAATTTAGTTTGAAGATTGTTATGACATTGTAGCAAGATTTTGTCTGCATTGACATCAGCGCTTGGTCGTGTACTTCACCCAAGCTCAAGCATGTCGATGGCCATGTCATCCGGTATCCACGTGGATGATGAAATTAGGAGAGTAATGGTGGCGACGAATGGAGGGGACGAAAGTGGGAGCAGTGTTGGTGGGGAGGATATCCAGTTTGATGAGGCCACGGCACAAGATGGATTTGCAATACATGGGGACTCCAAACAGGTTCGTGTCCATCCTAGCGAACAATTAGAAGGAGACTCCTCACCCTTCCATTTCAACACGATTGTTGACTACACTTGGGAAACACAATATTCTCATGGACGACTCATTGCGACGCATATTTCCTCATTGTTTATTGCATATGTCGTGAAAGGTAAGTATGTGGTGCCGCGAATGCAAGTTTAGAATAGCGGGATAGAAATTTAATTTAGTTATGTTATTTACTTTTGACGTCTTTTATAGTCAGCAACGCCGGAGCAGTTCGAGTTATTGATATGGAGTCCAAAGAAAGAGTTCTGATGAAAGGAGATAAAGGATTAATAAAAGATGTGGACTTTCTACATAGACTGGATGATGTTATTCTTGGCTTCATCGATGAATACGGCACTTTCTACATTAACAAAATTATCAAAGAACTCAAGACTGGGAAGTTGACGTGAGTAGAATTGAGTGGAAATAAATTAATACTTATTCCAAACTTTATTATGATTTTACAGAGCGCATCCCGTCATCAAGGTGACTTTAGACGGTTCTCCTGTTCGATCAGAGAATCGCCGTTTTATTTGGTGTAAATATGTCCCAGATGAGCTTAAGGAGGTTGCCTCCCCGAAGGATTGTGCTTACCATTACGCCGTTCTTCAAAATGATACTGTAACCTTATCAAACAAATGCTTGGAAATTATATTAATTGTCTATTCTTCTTTAGATATATGCCGGGAATTTAGTTCAACTTGTTCAAAACCAAGGAGAAGGTCCACACCACTTTCACGAAATTAGGGACGAATTTCTTCCCATTGATACACACTCGGGGGCCGTTACTGATGCTTCGTTTGCACCTGATGGGACTGCATTGGCCAGTGAGTGAATTAAAGTTTATGTGTGTCCAATCCAATGTGTACCCTAAAACTTATCCGTTATCAATTATTTACGTCCTAATGTTTCTAATATTTAATTATCTAGCATGCAGTAAGGATGGCACCGTCAAGTTTTTCCAGGTAAGGCTTTACAGTCTACAAAATTGATGGATTTAGCAGGAAATAATTTAGTGGTTGTCTAGATTTATTTCCAAGAACGAGCCCCAGCACGATGTCTTTATTCTTGGGCACCACATGACGGACGCCCCATCGACAAGATTTTCTTTCTAGATAATCACACCTTAAGCAAGGACAATGTGTCGGAGTCGCAATACTGGAAATTCATGATAACAGCCGCCGACAATTGCACAGAACTCAAGCTTTTTACCTGTAAATCGTGGGAATGCTTGCAAACTTTAAAATTTACAACCCCCAAAATGTCTCAGTGGAAGTTGGAACTGAATCTGACTGCAAGATATCTTATGGCGACGGATATTCATAAAAAAGCCATGTATCTCCTTCACTTGGACTGCACCGAGGCTAGAGCCAGATTCGATTGGATTCAAGAGTTCTCCATGCCTTGGAATACCATCGGGTTCAACTTATGTTCTGCTATTAGGATAACGTTTGGTGATGCCGTGGCGAAAGGATATGGTCCAGCAAGTTAGTAATTACGAATTTTTATTTTCTTTGTAATTCTCTTCTCTTATTTGTATTATTATTGTGTACTAGTTATGGGAGATCATGGCTCATACAACAAGGAAGATGTGCTGAATTTAGTAGAAATAAATGTGGTCCAACCGAGATCCATGCAGCAGGGAAGTGTGGCTCTAAAGTCCCCAAAGGCTTTTTCTCGCAGTCGTTCGTCAAGTGGATCACGGCGCATTTCTTTTAATAGAAGTATTGACTTGCGAGGTAAAGAAAAATGATGCAAGGTAGATTTCAATGTTTATGTGATGTTTAATTTAGTGCTTATTTACCTCTCTTCAGAATTTGTTGATCCAGACGAACCACATCTTTCACACGAGGAAGACACGAATCCATTCACTATCACCACGTCTGGTCGCAGTAGCCTTCGTGCCAGTTCATTAGAGGCTGACCATCACCATAATCGCCACTCATCGCCAACTTCTTCAAATCATAGCTTTGCCTCTTCTTCCAACTCCAAGAGACGCTCGACGTCTTCGCTTTCCCCAAATAACGCTGCAAAAGAAGTTTTGCCCTCAGCGGCCGAGATGACAGAACAATTGAGCTCCTTAATAGGCGTATCTCCTGCTACATCACTCGCGGGTCGAAAATCGAGTTCATCAAAAACAAAGAGTCATATTCCAAAACCAGCGTTGTCCTTCGTGGGCAGTAGCACAGACAGAGACGGAGGACATACTAATGGAAGTGCGAGTAAAACTTCGACATCGTCCAGTCCTAGTCGTGAGGTGGAGGAGATTCTAAGTCCGAAGAGCACTCAAAATTGTAAGCATTCTGCAAAGCAATCTATTTTTTATTACAACTTATTTTCCAAATTGTGTATGTCATGTTGTTTCTTCTGTTTGCAGTTGGAGGGGTTGGCTCTGGAGTAGGGTTTGTTGAGGATCACCACACCCTTGTCCTCAATGCTGCTCTAGCGTTGGACCCAACCTTTGAAAATGGGAATGTGATTTCCCCCTCTGCTCCTGGATATCAATTGTTAAGTGCCGAAAATAAGACTCTCCAAAAAATTACCAACGCCAACGCTGTTGACATGAGTCTTGTCTTGGAAAAGATTACGCACCTGACAGAACTCGTGTGTGTTCAAGCCAGCCAGATTCAGTCTCTAAAAGAAGAAATAACACATCAAACAGGGATTCATGTCCATCGAAGTAATCAAGCATCTGATCTGCTCACTAGGGTCTTGGAGAACCATGTAAAACATAGTCAAACACAATTTCACCGGATAGAGGAAGTGTTGAGGAGTATAGATACCTCTGAGAAGTATAACGTCTCCCACGCCTCAATTCCACCCAATCTGGCTGAACTATTAGCCAACAGTATTGGCACCATTGTAAAGAAAGAACTAGATGCTGTTGTTCCTGCCACATTGAATACCCTCTTTGATCCCGCCAAACTTAATGTAGCCACACAAATTGACCGACTCACGAATGTTGTAGAGACAAAACTAGCACAAAATATCAACCAAATTATGCAGAAAGACAGAATATGGCAAACACTAACAAACAATTTCCAATCCATCACGAAAAATGTGTTTGATTCAACGTTCAACGATATATTTATGAACAGTGTGTTTCCTCGGTGTCAAACTGCGGTACAGGAATTGTTGACGCAGGTTAATGAAACATTTCGGAACGGGACGAGAGAATGTGAGTAATAGTTTTTTTTGGGGAAGGCGGAAGTCCGTTGGGAGGCTGGAGTGAAATAGAATTCAATTACATTTGTTCATTTTTGCAGACTTGACTGGACTCGAAGGTGTCTTAGACAGGGAACGTAAACAAGAAAACATACAAGAGCTACTCACTCAGCAAATAGGCTCAATGCAGGATGCTCTTAGTAGCGCGTTACAGGTGGAAATTGAGGCTCAAATGCACCGCGTCTTGGGTGGAGTAGTGCGCCAAATAGAAGATTCCATGACGCGAGAACTGAACCGAAGTTTCCAAGAGCAGCAGAGATTTTTAGAAATCAGTGTCACAGCCCCAAGATCGGTCACACCTGCAGTTTCAGTCTGTGAAAGCTTAGGCGGCCTACCCATCTCAGATGCGAGAGCTAATAAAAGAAGGGTTTTAGAGATGGCTAGGAATGGTGATGTCCGAGGTGCTTTCACACTAGCATCCAGTTTGGGAGATGCCGATATACTAATGCAACTCTGCAAAAGTTATAATGCTGTCGTCCTCCCAGAATTGAATCTCTCGTCGTCTGTCCATTTATCTATTATGCAACTCTTAGCTTCAGATATTTTGGAGGATACAGAAGTCAAGATAGAGTAAGTTTCAGAGTTATCTTCAACCCTTCCAAAATCCAAGAACCTGTATTCTATAACAAAACTCTATTATAATGTTTGTTATTTTTCCAGTTATCTAAACATGACCATAATGTGTCTGGATATGACTGACGCCAAGAATGTGAAAGGTGTGACTCGTCTAATTCCCGTTTATCAAGCAGCCGTGAGCAAGTTTGAGGAAAGAAATATCACCAGCAATCTTCTACCAAGGGTCAAAGTACTGCAAATGGCGTTTGGTAAAGCACCACAACAACTCAAGGCAACATCGTCACAGTCTAATATTGGCTCCCACTCATTTTCTCAGTTCCAACAGTGAAAATTAAAAATTGAATGCAGGCTAACGTAATTTATACAAAAATAAAACATCACTTCATTTTAATTTAAACAGAAACTCGGATTTTATACAAGAATAATGAATGACAAAAATGGCTGAACCTTTGTTTTACAAGTTGACGAAGTGTGTAATACATGCATAATAATAATTGCATAATAATACTGATTACTTTTATTTTATTATTATATTTTAAGATTTATTATTATCAAACAATCAACCTGACTACAACCAACCTCTTCCCTCTCATTTTCAGATAGATGCATGCGGTTTGGGCGATAAGTTTGTAATAAAAAAGTAATGTGATTTATTCAGTTATTTAGTGTTGTCCAATCTATCAGTTAGTTATTTGATGTCAACTAATAAATCGTATTGTGTAATTTGATAAAAGACGAAAAATAAACAATGAAGCCATTCAAAAATTAAATACAAAGAAAAGTTGTTGGAAAAACTTAGCTTTCGCCTGTGTTAACAACATTAACATCATTCATAAGATCTCCTGTCCTAAGAAAGTATACTTGATGAGTGGGGTTCTCTATAATAACACTGTTTGGAATGGGTCCCCCATCTTCATTCCCCTTTGCTTCTATAGTGGTGGTGGTAGCGTTGAAGTTCAGATTAGGATAGTTGGAGGTGAACAGGCCATCTATGGAAGGCGGGGAGGGTGTGGTCACCGCTAGAAAGTTGAGAAATTGAGGCCCAGTTTGGAATGAAGCAGCAGCAGAGATTGTTTCTGGAGTGGAGTTTAGAATATTGGGAGTTGAATGTTGTCGCAAGTGGCATCTAAGAGAATCCTTCCGCACGAAGGACGCCGAACAGAAATTGCAGTCGTAAAATGTTTCCATCACTTCGCTACGAAGAAGTCTACGGCTTGGTCTGCCTACTCGTCTTTTATGCTGGAGTGGTTGGTCAACTTGTTCTTGGGCAATTAAATTAGGGGACAAAATTGAAGAGTTGCTACCATGCACTTTTTTCAAATGGGCATCAAATCTACGGTAGCTGGGGGCACGAAAAGAACATTGCTTGCACGCATACTCAAATGAAAGTTGACCGTCGTCTTGTCCTCTTTTGGATGGTCCCGTTGTCTCCGATTCTTGGGACGACGAAGACACAATATTTGATTCTCCAAGCGCGACTTGTAATGAAACCACCCCCTTTTCATGCTCCTCTTGACGTTGAATCGACATACATTCTTCTTCTCCGCAGACATTTGAGACATATGGTTGCTCCTCAGTCTGTTCCGTTTTAACTAGAAGATCCTTTCCCTCGTTGGTATTTGAAATAATATGAACCTTTGCAACTGTGCGTCTCTTGGATTGTCCTTCATCATTTGCCACCAGCAGGTCCTTATGCACTTTGCGAATATGGCTAGTTAGATTGCACTTGACGGAAGCTCTGTGTTTACAGTGGGGGCAGGAGTACGGTTTCTCATCAGAGTGGAGACGAGAGTTTAAATGCCTTTTAAGATCGGAAATCGTTTTGAAGGCGGAATTACAATTAGGGATCAGACAAGTATATGGACAATCACCGGTGTGACTACGGAGATGGACTACGAGTTGGGAAGACTCTTTGGCAGAATATTGACAGACTTGACATCTATACAAATCAGAATAGATAGAATATATTTTATTATCAATTGCCTTCTACTGTATTATTTCTTTGAAGGACTCACTTGTAAGGTCGTTCATCAGAATGGACACGAAGATGTTTGGTTAAACTGTGTGCATCAACGCTAGCGTAGTCACAGCTTGTGCAGGTGAAAGGCTTCTTATTTTGATGAAGGCGTAAATGCAGGGTTAACTTGTCGTTACGACTATAGCATTTTCCGCACTGGTCACATTTGAATGGTTTTTCCCCAGTGTGTTTACGCATATGTCGAGTTAAATCCTGCGAAAAGAATAATGTGAATGAGAACACGATATGACAAGTCCCCCAATTATTGTCACGATACCACCACATGACTGACTGAATAAATTTATAATGAAATTGAACGATCAACGACAATACCTTGGAAAGAGGTGTAACGTATCCGCAGTTCTCCACTGTGCATTGGAATCGCCTCGTTTGTTTGGAGGAAGTAGGCCCTGCAAACAATTAACAATCATACCTACATAACGTCAATGAAGATGATTAAACTTGATACCTTCAATCAATGTGGGTGACTTTTTTGCATGCCGTGTCGTCTTCTGGATAACTGCAGCCCTAGTCTTGAGGATGGGTGGTGTGGAAGATGTACAATTTACTACTCCTCCTCCTTCTTCCTCTTGGTTACAACTCATTCTGTAGTGCAGTCAGCTGTTACGAATTTCTAACTTCTAGTCGCAACCACACCTACTCAAGAAGAAGTATTCAATAAATTAATTACGAGTGCAATAATGTGCAATGCGAATATTGCAGAATTTCAGATCAAACAAATAAATACACTTGCTTTTTAATTTTATGTAGTACATTCTTTCTCCCAATAATCCCGGGTGAAGATGCGAAGACTCTTCACTGACGAGTTGAGATGAGGGAAGTTGCCAAAGTAAAGTTGGTTCTTTCTGCTGTATCTTTCTTTATACTTTTGCATGCATTGATTTTACTTTTTTTTACATGATCGATTGTTTTTGATGATATTCTCCTCTATTTTGAATTCTCCAAATCATCTGCTGACCCTTGAATCGATGTCGCAAGATCCAACTTCCCAAAATATTGATGATCGTACAATTCCTGTTCTACAAAATATGCGCACAATAGCAACCGTAGCGCAGCAACTTAAGCCCAAACACTAAACGCAATCATTTTATCACACAATACCTGCAATCCTGCTTGCATTTTGGATTTTTAGATTTTGCCCATTCATATTTCAAACAAATTCACATTTTACCACCCATCCAACATTTCACCAACCCAAGTTATATTTTTTCTTTAGTAACTTCGCAAGTTGTCACACGTCGAATGTCGTACATTGTACGTCGGATTGTCTACTGTCACACAACAAAAGATTGAATTCCGACCGATTTGCATAATAAAGTTAGTCTAATGCTCAATCAAAAACTGTCCCGACATTAACTTTTTGAACTATATGTGATATGATGTTTGCATTTTGTATCATTAATTATTGTACAGATTGAGAAAGAGGATATCAGTAATTTGTATTTGAATTCCCAATCAAATCTATAATAATTTATTATGAGCAAACACAATTTATTGGAACTGGACGAATTGACAGGTAATTCAAAGAATTTTATGAAATCGCAAACAATAATAGCGTTAGTAATAGTTCCCATTTATAATTATACATGTTTGCTCACTTTGTTCATCTGCTTTCGTATGTAATAGACCGTCACCCATTGAAACAAGCTCACGCCCTAAAACCACGCTTCCAACCAAAATCAAATCCCCCGAAATCTTCACCTTTTCGACTTTCCCGACAAAGAAACTATTCCGATGATGAAGTTTCAATTTTAGAGGAAGAGAGAAAAGCGGAACCACAACCCAAGCCCCGAAGGAAGGAAAGAGATGTGGACGAGGTCAGATCTCTCTCCTCTTCCAGTGCTGGTGACCACAAGGATGACCAGTACCATCAGCATATTTCTAAATCTGCCACCTATGACAATCCAGCCTTTCATTTGGAGGATCAAGGTGATCAGTTTAGTGGTGAAAACAGCAGAAGGAGGAGGAGGCTACACCCACACTTTGATGTAGAAGAATCACCTTCAACAAAGGAAGATAGGAAGGCAATTAAAAAGGGACAGCAGATAAAAGCACGCTACGATGATAGTGATCAGTCATCGACACCATGGGTAAGAATCATCATTCATACGAGTATTATAAACAATATCTATGAATTCATTTTCAATGTTATATGTACTATACAAGGAAGGAGAGGAAGACACGTATTTGTCCGTCCAACGAGAAAATGAGAACAGGGAGCACAAACGGACAGCAAACAAGAAACATTACCCAGAGGATCAACAAATTAAGTCGCCCAAACAAAGCAATGAATCCAGTAGGCGTAATTCAGAAACCACGCCACAACACATCCGTCAACGCAATCAAATTAAAAAAGATCAGCAAGGTGAACATGTCACTCTTGAAATGGAACAAGTTAACATACCGCCATCATCACCATCTCCGAAGAAAATAATGGGTGTAAAGAAGGCGCTGCCACTTGGAAGAATTTGGCAACGATTGTTATCCCGAGCTGGAGGAGGAACATCAAGTAATAATAAGCAACAGCAATTCGAAACAATGGAGATAAGTGAAAAAAGTGAACAAACAAAGAAGGAACAAATTAATAAGGGAAGCAGGAAAGTGGCGAGGCCTCCCGGTACTACCCGGAAGAGTGTCGACATTCCTTCTGAACAGGATGAACAAGTATCTAGCGGCAGGGGAAATTCGGACATGAGAGCAAGAAGAAATACAAAATTACGTTCCATGGAAGGAAAAATGGAAGAGTTGAACAAATGCAGCGATGAGAGTGATAGCGATGTAAGAGGAGCAGGGCAAGCTCTCACCGACATGTCCCCTAAAATAAGACACAAGCGAAGGAATATGAACATGAATCCCATGTCACCTAAATCTCCAAATAAAGGACGCGGAAAGAAAATGCCTATATCTCGAGTCACAAAAGAATCATCAACTAATGTCACACCCCAACATGACCCATTCTTGTTCTTTGGAATCACCATTCACTCTTCTGATCTCCTCCCCCTTGACCCAAACGTTCTCCATCCCTTGGTTAAAGTCACGCTGATGACACAGGATGGAAAAATGTTGAGAAAACGGGAAGATTTCGGGTGGAAAAATGAATCCACCCACCCCCCACGACCCAATTCCACTTCCTCCCTTAAGAAGAAACAACATGCAACAAAAAGGAGCAATACTGACGCAATTATTCTTCCAATAATGACGCAACCTTTCCACTTCTCATTCAATTCGAGAAATGCCTCCGTCATCATCCCAGTGTGGGAGGAACTGATCATTTTTGAAGAACCCTTTCATCACTTCCTTCAAGAAAATGGAGAAAATCTCGTCATATTTTTTGAAATTATGGATTTCCTCCCTATGAGTAGGAAAAATAGTGTGATTTGGCATGATGGCATTCACGGGTCGGATGTTGGGTGGTATAAAATAGCCTGGTGAGCTTGTATAATAACCTTTTTGGAAACGGTATGAATCGTTATTATTATTGTTATTATTATTTAGGGCATTTTTAAGGGGCAGAGAAAATCTCAACAGTGATAAAAGAATAAGCCTTCAATTGTTCAAACCTGGGGTAGGAGAGAAAACATTATTTGGATGGAAAAAAGAGGAATTAGATGACTTCCCAGAAATTTATTCCTGGTGGAAATCTGGCCGAAGGGAAAAATTGGTAAATACAACTCTCCATGTGACGGTGAAAGGTATATCGTTACCAGAACCGGAAATGGTCAACTCTTCCTCCAGTTTGCGACAACTCCTCTCAATGAGGAAAGAGGAATTGACGGATGCTCTGATTGAGAGTCAAGTGAACAAGGCAGATAAGAAAAGGAAGAGGAAAAAAATGCAGTTGGAGAAACCCGACCCAAGAAAGGCAATTAATTGGTCTCGAATAGAAGGACAAACGTGTAAAGTACCCAACACCCTGATTGCATCCCTACCATCATCTCCCATCGAGTCTCTTAATCTAACAATTTCTGGGAATGTGCATAGCCTCAAGTTTAGTCCTTGTGGTCTAAAATTGGCTGCCGGTTTAGACACAGAAGATCTCCATGCAGTCCTCTTGTTTGAAATACCATCCGGAAATTTATTACGAAGTTTGAAAAATCATCACGGCATTATTTATGACTTGGCGTGGAAGAACGTGGAAACTGCAGATGAAGCAGGGTACACCCAATACCTCGCGTCTGCCTCTGCCGACGCCACAGCATGCATTTGGTCCATGCAGAATAATGATGAGACAACATTACAAATGTTGAAGACATTGCACCATCCGTCCTTCGTATATGCCGTGACGTTCCATCCGACCCACCATGACTCTATTATCATTGTGGTCACTGGATGTTTCGATTTTATTATAAGGATCTGGGATATTCAAACAAATAGTCCATCCCAGACTGACCCTGATAACAAGAGTCAAATTCATAGTAAGAAAGTAGCTAAATCAAAACGACGTCCCAGTTTGCATACAGCAGCACCATTATTTATCGTAAGCACTCTTAATTTGTATAAGAAAAACATCTCTCATTGCTTATCCTACCAGTTATATATATATTCATCATGTTTTAGTTGGATCGACACTGCAGCTATGTAAACTGCTTGGTATTTGACTTCTCCGGATCCTGCATGTTTAGTGGGGATGGAGATAGTTTCCTATTCAAGTGGTGTATTAGTAAGGTTAAATCCCCGACCAAAAGGAAATCGTGGTCCCTTGAAAGGTTGTTGTATAGCTTATTTAATGTAATCATAAGAAGATGAGGAGATAACTGATTTATTTTTATGCTTCAGAGAAACAAAACTGACTTCCACTGGAAAAATTCCCATAAATTCTTTATCCCTACATCCCAACGGCATCCGTCTTCTTGTTCATTTGCGGGACAATTGCTTGAAAATGGTGGATACTGGGACCCTAACTGAACTCAAAACAATACGAGGGCTGAACAATGACCATCTCCAAATTCGTAGCACTTTCTCACCGTGTGGAAATCTTATCTTGAGTGGGAATGAAGATGCATCCTTCTGCGTTTGGGATGCAGACACTTATTCTATTGCGGACTTTATTTCACCCAAGAATCATCCCCACTGCTTTGTAACAGGGGTGGATTATCATCCTCATGATTTCTATGTGGCTGTCGGACTAGCCTCAAGAATTAGGTATTCCAATTTATTATAATTAATACATTGTGTTTAAAGATGCCTCATTATTTCATGATTATTACTGATATCTGATATTTTAGTGAACCCAGTCCAATTCTCTTGTATGGATACCAACCTCCAAAATTCTCCCAAGTCGCCATGGTCCAAGCTGGTGTTGCCAAGTTTAAATCAAATCTTGCTGCTAAACGGGAAAAAACTAACGTGCATGACGAAGAACTTAAGAAAGGGGTCACATTTGCTACGAAACGAGGCGACAGTAAAGAAAAGTTTGAAAGGATAATTAACAAGTTGGATGCTGCTTTAAAGGATAGCAGAATGAGACAAGGACATGAAATAAAAACGAATGATATTGAGGAGGTGGAGTATGAGAGGAAGGGGAGTGGGAAGAAATCGGAATCACAGGAGAAAGTTCATCCTCCACTAATATCGCCAAACAAGGACGACTCAAGACTAATAAATCCGAAACCAGAGAAAGAAGGGTTGATAACATCGCCCAGAACGTATATTGAAGAACGGTTGGAAGAATTGTTTTCGCCACAAACAAGCCAAAAACCTGTTGCTGGAGCTGAGAGGACTACAGCAATAGTTGATGTTCATGCAGAGAACGTAGAACAGCCTCCCACCACCAGAGAAAAACAGTCAGGAGGAGGAAGTAATAATACTCCACAAGTTGACGGAAAAGTAGTACCCATAGTTCAGTGTGAAAATGCTGAACAGATACAAAACAACAATTTGACACAGTCCAGCCCCCAAAAAGCATCTAAAATTCCAGTGAGAATTATATCAAACGAAGAAAAGAATTCAACAAATACACATCAAGAGGATGCAATGAATGAAAGAGATCATGAAGATTTATTAAATTAGCAAGCGCTCATCTCATTCATTCATTTCACACATTGCGTTGTCATTCATATTGTTTGATCCTTTACGTAATAACGGTTTTTTTTTCTAATGCCAATAAAATGACCAAATTTTGCTTAATTTAATTCATTCATTTATTAACCAACATACAACAACAACATCACAATCACATATAGAATAATTAAATCTTGTTCAAAATAAATCAAACATCTAAGAATATTGATTGCATTCTTGCAAAATCATATAATATTTGTCTGCTAACAATAATATAATATCAAATTCGATTGCACTTTAAACGGAATCACAATTGAAAAGGGTAATAATAATTAAATATACTATTTAATAATTAAAAGCATATACTTGAATAATACTTATTCGGGATTCTTTCCTCCCATTACTGTTGTCAGTCTTTTCTGTTTGGTAAAAATATATAAGGTGATCACACTTATTCGTTGTTGCTTTTTCTCATGTACCGTCTGAGACCATCTTCCACCGTCCTCCGGCCCAAATAAGGCTCCAACCTAGTTCTTTCTAAGGGTGTTATAAACTTACGACTGGCCACAATCCAGGGTGAATTGCAGCATTCGCTCGCAGCTAGTCGCTCAGATGGAGGAGTGAGGAGCAATTGGCTAATTAAGGCTTTCCCTTCAGCACTAATTGGTTGAAATGGGACAGGGAGTAGGCGGAGATTGGCGTTGATGATGTTGGCAGACATT